>CAJNDV010033666.1:2478-17294 GCA_905221635.1 Symbiodinium sp. CCMP2456 | reverse complement strand
CCCACCTGTAAAGGGCTTCTACTAAACCCTAAATCCTAAACCCCGGGTGGTTCAAGGGAGGAGGGTGCTAGGGATCCTTGGGGAGGTTTTAGGGAACCTCATGGAGTACTACTAAACCCTAAACCCTAAACCCTAAACCCTAAACCCTAAACCCTAAACCCTAAACCCTAAACCCTAAACCCTGAAATCTCGGACCCTGAACTCGACCACCCTTCGTAGGGAGAGGCCCATGAACCCAGAGACTCCAATGTCCCTTAATTAAGGAATATGCAACAGATGTGCTCTTCTTCAGTCATGACATGTCTGTTCATTTCAGATGGGTGGCCCTAGGCTCAAGCAGGGGCCCCTGTCTTGGACCGGACGGTCCTGTAGTGACCTGAGCCATTCGGACGGTGCACTGAGCACCCGGGAAAACAGTGGAGCAGTGCGCTCTTGATTTGCGTGTGGAGTTTCTATCTGCTTTACGGTTGAGCCCAAACCTACCATTGCAGCAACTCGCTGCATTGGTAGCGGAGCAGAAGACTGGGGACCTCGATACCTAAGGTACTACGGTCCTGAGCTACTGCTTCTCTGTTCTTTTCTTAGGACTGCGTGCCAACTGCTGACTACTTGTTCTTCTACCTGCACAAGGTCTGCCCACTTCCCAGAGGACGTGGTTTTCCCCGTCTTTTCTTTTGATTTATCGGGCGCTAATTCCTACGATGCCCGAAGACCGTTTTCGATCCAGTGTTCCTGCGTGGGACGGTGCTGCAAGAGGCTGGCGACGATATGTCCGTGAGGTGGCGTGGTATGTACAGAGCACTCCACCACACAAAAGGCGTCACTGCGCAGCACACCTTATAGGCAAGCTGACTGGACCTGCTCGGCTACTTGCAATGTCATGGCCGATGACTTTGTTTGACAAGTCTGACGGTGTGAGATCTTATCTCCAAAGACTTGCTCAAAGCCCTCTTGTCAGGAAAACGTTGCCCAACGCGGCGGCCATATGTCAACAATACTTCAGCTTCCGCAGGAGTCAAGGCGAGAGCATCGGCAACTTCTTGGTCAGGGAGACCTTGGTTCACGAGGAGTTCGTCGAGGCCATCTCCCGCCTCTACGAGGAGAAGCAGGGCATCAAGGAGGACCAACGTGATTTCGGTTTGCCAGAACCAGAGCCAGAGGAGCGAGAATGGTGGTATGGTTCTGGTGAGGATGGTTGGTACGAAGATGATGGAGCGGATGGAGATGGTGCGGAGATCGACACCGGCCTCCCGTCTGCTACCCCGAGCGGCCCTGATCCTGTGCCAGCAGAGCCGGTGCGAGCTACTGCCGGCTCCTCTCCGAGTCATCGGAGCCTTCCGAAGGAGCCTGAACCTCCCGAGTCTTCAGGTCATCTGGATGACATCAGCTTTGCCGACTCCTTCTTGCTTGGAGTTCTACGAGGATGGCGGCTACTGTAAGCCGCCGGATTAAGTCCAGAGGAGAAGCGCGACATCTTGAGCACGAGTCGGAATTCCTTGGAGTACGAGGTCATTGCCAGTGCTCTTCAGACGCTTTGGGATGAACAGTTCCTGGGGCAGCGAGGTTACGGCGGCCCCCCTGGGCCCTATCAGGCGCACTACATGGACGAGAAGGACGACGACCACCTCTATTACATGAATGACGATGATTGGTGGGATCACAACGAGTGGTGGTACGAGGACTACTACGCTGCGGGCGACTGGTGGGATCATGGAGATTGGGAAGATGACGATCGTGACCCTCACGAAGGTCTTCAAGCTACCGGCGGCGATCAGACTGATCCGGAGCTTCAGGCCCAGCTGACCGAAGCACAGAATGCAGAGCGAATCGCGGAGAGCCTGGCCATTGAGGCTCAAAGGTCTTGGTCTGATGCTCAGAGAGCTACTCAAGCTCTTCGTCGAGACCGTGGCTTTGGTGCAAACCCACCACCTCCAGGGGGTGGTCCACGATGTTACAATTGTGGCGGTCGTCATCTACTACGTGAGTGCCCGGAGCGACGTGGTTCTTCCTTTTCCAAGGGCGCTGGTGGTGGCAAGGGCAAGTTCAAGAACTTCCAGACCACCTTGGATGACTTCTACCAGAAGGGCAAGGGGAAGTCCAAGGGCAAGAAAGGGTTCTGGATGGATGCTCAGGCTCTCTGGCCAAAGGGCAAGGGCAAGGGGAAGTCGAAGACCAAGGACTTCTCCGGACGCTCCGTGAATGCGTATGCGGCAATGGACTACTTCGTTGGTGGCCTGGAGATGAAGGACGTGAAGGAAGCTCACGCGACTTCGACTGCGGAGCCTTCTCTCGCTGAGCGTGGCATGTTGGACTGTGGTGCCACCGCCTCGGCGGCTCCAGAAGCGGTTGTACAGTCCTTGATTTCTTCAGTGCTAGCCCATGACAGGAACGCAAGGATTGAGATGGACCAGTCTGCGCGGCCATACTTTCGTTTCGGCAACGGCAAGTGGGGGAGAGCCTTGTGTAGAGTAACGCTACAGAGCTGGGTCTCAGGGTCTACACGAAGTTTCTCCTTGTTCATTTTACCGAACCCTGCCGAGTTCTACCAAGCCAACTTCGATCGATCTGCACTAGTACCCATCCTGATAGGATTGGACTTCCTGGGACCCGAAGGTAATGGAATGCTCATTGACTTTTCTACTGGCCTAGCCATGATGTCGAAGGAATCCAATCCCGAAATCTTCCAGCTCAACATCAACCACAAGGGCCATCTCACCTTGGACATTGTTCAGTACTTAACTAAGGGCCATCGATGTCTTGAAGGCAACGCTCATGTCGTAGTTCGTGAAGCCTGCAGTAAGCCTGGGAGCGAGTTGTCACAGCAGATGCTTGAGCTCTGGACAGTGTGGGTCGATCTGAATGTTTGTGATCAACAGTTGCAAGACCGTGAGCTTGAGCAGTCTCGAAGCCGCCTGTGGACCATGTATCAGCATGCTCAACGTCTTCGATGTTCGGATCACCTTTCAGCTCAAATGACGGGTGCTGGAACAGCACAACAGCCCTCAACGACATCCTTTTCGAGCTCATCTCTGTGCGATGGCAGCCTCCACGAGTGCTCCCCCGGAGATCGACCCCGAGACCGAGCAGATCTTGATCGCAGCCGCGAAGGCAAAGAGTCAAGCAAGGAAGAAAGCACGATCCCCCGATCCATCGAGGCGCATGAAGGCCGACCCGAGGGATCCCCGCAGTCAGCCGCAACAGTGGCCATGCTTCGGGAAACACCGCCCCGGTGCTCCTCAGTCGAACGCCCACGGCGAATGGATCCACTGCGAGTGTTGCAACCTGAGACTCTTGTACACGCCAAGGAAGGGATCCCCGGCCAACAGCACAGCGACCAACAATGGGCCAATGGTGACACTCATGCTTCGGGAACTTCAACAGCTGCTGGGGACAACACGTCCCACAGCCAAGGTGTGCCACCGCATGATGAACAAGATCACAGCCGAGGCAGTTCTGGCCAAGTCCATCAAGGATCTCAAGGACAAGGCGGTTCCCGGCGAGTACGCTTCGTCGACGAGCACGACGTGGGGCATGGTGGAGAACCAGCTCACCCACGAAGAGGAGCTGATTGCGGCGCTCGAGGCGGAGCGCGACCAAGCCATGTGAAATATCAACCCAAAACAACGGGACCACCCTTGTTTATCAGCAAGCGAGTCATGGCAATGGTGGCCACGATGACTTCCTCACTGGCATCCATGCTGGTGGATCTACACCTCACGGGACGAGATGGACTTTGGGAAATCTCGTGTGCACCCCACTGCCTTCTAAGCGAAGCTGCTCGAGAGCAAGGACTACAACCTCGAGCCATCAATCTGCACAACGGCTACGACCTGTATCAGAAGGATACTTGGCAACGACTACGGCAACTGTGTCAACAAGCTCGTCCCCAGCGACTTTGGTTTTCCCTGCCTTCGTCAAAATGGTGTTCATGGTCCACACTTCACTACAACACTGCAGATCAGAAGGAGAAGCTCAACACCATGAGGCGCAAGGAGCGACGGATGCTGTGGGAAATGAACTCCTTTGTCAAGGAATGTCTGGAACGAGATCCCGCCGTACAAGTGTACTTCGAATGGCCTCACCCCTGTTTTGGCTGGAAGCAACATCCTCTGGAGGACCTCTCCGGCTACATGGAGGACAACGGCATACCGTGGCTGCCGTGTCGAGTGGATGGGTGCAACTACGGCCTCCGAGACAGTGAAACCGGGCAGTTTGTGAAGAAGCAATGGCTTATCAAGACCACGGACGAGCTGTTCCACAAGCAATTTCGTGCTAAGGTATGCCCCGGCAATCATGGAGTACATTGCCCCACCGAGGGGAAGGATCACCACGTCGACTACTACTACCCACGGAGATTTGTGCAAGGTGTGGTGCTCCATTGGCGAGAACAACTGGCGCCTTCGCGCCACCGACATCTACTGCAGCTTCGTGCAGATTTACCGGCCTTGGATGAGGAGCCAGAGACCTACGAGGAGCTCGAACAGATCCGAGACCTTCACGAAGCGGAAGACAGTGACCATGAGTCTGTGCCCATGGACCTTGAGGTTATGTTCAATGCTTCGGAACGCATTGTGGTGGAACACTTGGCTCGAGAAGTCCGACTACAGAAGCGCTACACCTTTGAGAACGTTCAAAACGTGCTTCTTCGATTTGCAGAACATCTGACTTCTACGACCACCGCCACCGCTACGCATACTCGAGGTACCCGCTCTGGGCAAAACTCCATCACCCTGGGCGCCTACTCCCATGGCGCATTTCATGGTGTCACAACCTCTACAGGTCAGTTCGGAGAACTGGTGCGCATGATCAATGGTTTTCTTCGTTCTCAACTACCAACTGAGCGATGGTCTACCTTGATGGTGTCGTTCAATGTGAAGACTCTTCCTCACAGAGACGTTCACAACCACAAGTGTTCGAGGAATTTCTTGGCTGGCTTTGGCGACTTCACCAATGGCGGTCTTTGGCTACAGGGCGAATCGCCTGATGGGGAGCTACCAGTTCGTCGTCGACTACCAGATGGCAGTCTGCAGCGAGGATATGTACGTGAGGTTCGACACCGCATCGTGCCCTTCAACCCAAGGACGATGCATGCGACGCAGAGTTGGCGAGGTACGAGGCTGGTGGTATCCGCCTACACCACACGCCTGGTGGAATCGCTGAGCAAAGAAGACAGAAGGAAACTTTACCAACTTGAGTTTCCTCTACCTCGACGTCAAGAACTACAAGCAAGCAAGACACAGGAGTTCTCCAGAATTTCTTCCTCTTCCCAACATGAAGAACTACAAGCAAGCGAGACACAGGACTCCAGAATTTCGTCCTCTTCCCATGGTCGTTTTTTGATGTCTAGCTCTACAGCATCTGAGGAGGTCCTAGGTCCCCGTGACAATGTCATGGCCGTTGAGGTGGCGCAGTCCGTACCCCAGGAGGAAGTTGATGCTTGGAAGGCCAAAATCAGCAAGATACACCGAGCCGCTGGTCATCCCACCAACAGGAACCTTGCCAGGATCGTCAAGGATGGAGGGCATGCCGAGTGGAAGGTCAAGGCAGCTCTTGAGCACTATTGTCCTGCATGTGCGTCGCTGAAACCTGGAGGAACGAGTTCGGGGCAAGTACCACCTGCGGCTACAACACCTATGTGGAAGGCCTGGCAAGCAATTACCGTGGATGTGGGAGAGTGGAACATTCCAGGCACCAAGCAGAAGGCAAAGTTTGCTTTGTTCATGGACACGGCGACCAAACTTCGGGTTGTGCAACCACTGCTGATCTATGAGGTGTTGGCCATGCAGGCAGAATCGACGGATGAGGTGATTCAGTCCTTTGCTGAGTGGTGGCTGGGCACTTACCCGAAACCAGAGGTTGTGATATTTGATGCTGCGTATAGTTTTGCGTCTGAAAAGATGCACGACTTCCTGGCATCCGTGAACATTCAGCCCCACTTCATCGCGGACAAGGAGAAATGGGCACATGGTGTAGCTGAAGCTGGTGTTCAAGACGTGAAGCAAACGGCCACAGCGATACACATGGACAGTATGGACCAGCATCCATTCGTCACTCTACAGCTCACTGTGGCTTCGTTGAATTCCGCCGAGTACACGGCTGGCTATTCAGCCTTCCAATGGGCCTTTGGACAAAACTACACCATTTCGGATGAAGATGTTCGGACCTACGCCTCCCTTCCTGAGGACGACTTCACACACTTCGTCGACAAAAGGCAGAGGAGATTGCGCGGAAGATGCGATCTCAGCGAGTGCTGTCGAAGCTGACCAACACCAATGTTCGTCAACCTCTACGACAATCCAAGGAGATGGACTTGGTGAAGATTTGGAGGAAGCTCTGGCCCAAGGAGATCCACAAGGGTCCACGAGGTGGATTCAAAATGTCGGGACGACCTCATTGGATCGGCCCCGGTCGCGTGATCTTTCATGAAGTTCTTCCTCAACAAGAAGCCGACGATCAACGCCGGCACATTGTCTGGGTACTAATCGGTTCCCGACTCTATCGGTGCTCTGTTCATTCCGTACGCCCTGTCACCAAGGTGGAAAGATTTACCTTTGAGACTTCAGGTGAAGAAGATGTGTCGAAGTGGAAAAGCTTAGCCGATGTTCTTCCCAAGCGAGAATACACCGATCTCATCCACGAGGAGCCTGACGATCAAGAGTGTGAACTACCTGATCTACCACCTCAGCCAGACGCTACTACGACCACAACACCTTCGCGAAGGGTGAGCCGAAAGACCAACCCAACCTCTCTGCCGCAGTCGTCTACGACCTCCGATGCTACGTCCTCTACCTTGCCTGCTGCGAACAAGCAGACAGCAACCGCTGAGGTGAATGAGTATGACGACACAGAGACCAAAAGGCCTCGGGTGAGTGATGATTGGGTGGACAACCTATATCAAGAAGCTGCCCAAGAAGCTCAACATGACATCTTTGCTGCCATGGAAGACACGCAGGAATTTCTCAAGATTGAGTTCGACGTCCCAGCACCCACATCTAACAGACAGCGGAAGCTCTTGGAGTCAAACCCGCAAGCGTACCTGGTGAAGAAAATGAGAGACTCTGAAGTTTCTCTGGCTCGTCTTTCACCGGGTGAAAGGAAGCTGTTCAATCGGGCAAAGGCGAAGGAGGTGGACTCCTTCATCAAGAATGAAGCCGTTCGGAAGTGCTTGGACAACGAAGAAACAAAGCGTGCCTACGACACCAATCGCATTGTCCGGGCGCGATGGGTTCTCACTTGGAAGCTTGTGCCGCCAGAAGAACAGGACGATGCCCGCAAGGATGCACAGGCCAACGAGAACACTGTTCATGCCAAGGACGGGAAGAAGAAGGCGAAGGCTCGCATTGTTCTCTTGGGCTTCGAACATCCGAGCTTACTGGATCCGACGTTCAAAACTGCGAGCCCGGTGCAATCTACATTGGGACGGAACCTGCTCTACACGATGGCGGCGCACGAACAATGGACCTTGGAAGGGCTGGACCTGGCTACCGCATTCCTTCAGACGCAGCCGACGGAGGCCGACAGCGAGCTATGGACAAGTGGCGTCAGAGAGCTACGCGAAGCTTTCGGGTTAGATGAGAGTTCCGTGATGCGGGTGTTACGGAACATCTATGGAAGCACGACCGCCCCCCGAGGACTTTGGTTAGATCTTCATAAAACATTGACTACGCATGGAGCCCAAGCCATTATGGGCGAGCGATGTCTTCGGATCTGGCTCTCACGGACACGGCTAGATCAAGGACGCCCCAAAACAATTGGAGCCATGGGAGGTCATGTGGATGATTTTCATCGTATCGGAGATGGGTCCGAAGAATGGTTAGAAGTCAAAGCCAAGATCGACAAGGCCTACAAATGGGGAATGGCAAAGACCGGTGCCTACCGCCATGCTGGCACCGACGCGATGACCACGAAGGATCAGTTAGGCTACGACAAGATTGTGGTCAACCAGAACTACTACGTGGACTCCTTGCAGGACATTGACATCGACCCCGACAGGATCCGCTCCGAGGAGGCCCTGACAAAGAGGGACATTGAAGCCTGTCGAACAAGCTTGGGGGCGCTACAGTGGTTAGCCATTCAGTCTCAACCACAGATCTGCGCCAGGTGCACTCTGCTCCTGACAGAGTTGGTTACCTCGGGAACTATGCAGACCGCCCGCGAGATTCAGGAAATGATTGGTGAAGTACGCCGTGAACCCTTCTTTCTTTTCTTCACTAAGTTTCCTACAGTCCAACATTGGACTGACTTGAGGTTCATCAGCGTGGGCGACCAGGCCCATAACAATCGACCTCGAGGTGACTCAACAGGCGGGATGATCACCTTGGTTGCGGGACCTGAATGTGAGTCAGGACAAGTTTGTCAGATGAATGTGATTTCATGGCGGACCTGGAAGTTGAAGCGGAAATCTATCAGCAGCAACGACGCAGAAGTGCAGTCAGTGCTTGAGGCTGAGGACGCCAACTTCCGGGCACGACTGCTGTGGAGTGAACTTCATGGAGCAGGGGGTCCAGACAATGATCGTCCTCTACGCAGAGATTTGGTCGAGATGACAGAAAAACAAGTCTTGGCTGTGCAAGGAATACTTTGCACTGATAGCAAGGGTGGCTACGACGCAGTGGAACTCAATGAGTCCCCACTCCTGGGTTTGAGCAACATGCGAGCTGCCCTGCAGGCCTTTCAGTTACGTGGCAATCTCTCGCGTTCTGGATGCAAGCTCTGGTGGTTGGCATCAGACTATGACCTGGGCGACGCTTTAACTAAGAAACGTGCAGACTGCAGACTTGGTCTGTTGAAGTTTCTTCGCTCGGGCTACTGGTGCATCAAATACGATCCGGGCTTCACCAGCGCTAAGAAGTCCAAGAAGCAGGGTCACACAGCAGTTGACACCGTGGATCAACACTTGTACAGAGACATGTATGACTGACTTTCTTTAAGGGCTGGTGCAACAGATGTGCTCTTCTTCAGTCATGACATGTCTGTTCATTTCAGATGGGTGGCCCTAGGCTCAAGCAGGGGCCCCTGTCTTGGACCGGACGGTCCTGTAGTGACCTGAGCCATTCGGACGGTGCACTGAGCACCCGGGAAAACAGTGGAGCAGTGCGCTCTTGATTTGCGTGTGGAGTTTCTATCTGCTTTACGGTTGAGCCCAAACCTACCATTGCAGCAACTCGCTGCAGAATATTAAAGGGCTCCTTTAAGGAATCTATAAGGGCACTATAAGAATTAAGCCTTTAATTAAGGAATAGACCTTGAATTACAGTAGGATCCCTAATATGATTTAAGCTATATTATATTCCCTAATTAAGGGATATTGGAGTCTCTGGGAGCGCTTTCAGAGGCCCATGAACAAAATCCTCATGTTGCTTCTGCAGAGATGTCTCGCGCACTGTAAGTTACACACGGGATCCCGATGAGCTTTCTGCTCCCCGAAAACCCTAAACCCGAAACATCCTAAATCTCCCAAAAACCCAGAGACTCCAATATCCCTTAATTAAGGAATGGACCTTCAGTTATAGTAAGATCCCTAATATGATTCAAGGTCTACTGCTTAATTAAGGGGTTTTGGAGTCTCTGAGAACCTCCAACTTAAGGAGCCCCTGAAGTAACCCCTTGCTGAAGCCTGTAAAGAAGCCTAGAAAAGCCCTAGGTGCCCGGGCGGTGGGCTTCTGCTGCCCTCAAG
The DNA here is from genome assembly GCA_905221635.1 of Symbiodinium sp. CCMP2456. Classification (NCBI taxonomy): domain Eukaryota; class Dinophyceae; order Suessiales; family Symbiodiniaceae; genus Symbiodinium; species Symbiodinium sp. CCMP2456. The sequence goes on along the minus strand of CAJNDV010033666.1, from coordinate 7,618 downwards.
CTCCGCACCCTCCGCCCTAAATCCCTTCAAGCCTAAGCTTCCATTCGGTTGAGGGTTTAGGGTTTGGGGTAGTTTTTGTCGAAGTTTGCATCGCTAAACCTCTATATGAACCCCCCCTAAACCCTAAACCCTAAACCCTAAACCCTAAACCCTAAACCCTAAACCCTAAACCCAACCCTAGAGCCCAACTTAGGCCCTAAGCCCCATACTGCCCCTACATAAACGCTTTGCGCAATTTGAAGAACCCTGTAAGGAGCCACGTCACGAAACCTTCCAGGCCTATTGGAGTTTTTTTTGGGGGCCCTCAGGCCTTAGGTACATACACATACAAAAAACTATGAGCATGTGTATATATATATATATATATACAACATACATATGTATATACATACATATGTACATATTTGCATATATCATACATATACATATGCGTTATATAAAGAGACAAATGAACAGATAGATAAGTAAATAAGTAAATAACTAAACATATATATATATATACTAGTTATTAAATCAATATCAATAAACAAACAGATAAATAGATAAACAATTAACTAAATACACATGTATATATATATATATATACATGTATCACATCTATATATATATATATATAGATATTTACCATTTGTGTACATACGCATTATATATGTATATCTGCATACGCATGTGCTTAGGTACCCTTCTGGTAAGCTTCCTGCTGGTCTGCGCCGTGTGGCTCTGGGCGCTCTGGATGGCCTCGGCGGGGGCCGGGCTGGAGCCTCTGCCGGCCGAGCCTGAGGCGGCCGGCTTCGTTCAGGTGCGAGTTTCGGTTTAGGGTTTAGGGTTTAGGGTTTAGGGTTTAGGATTTAGGATTTAGGGTTTAGGGTTTAGGGTTTAGGATTTAGGGTTTAGGGTTTAGGGTTTAGGGTTTCAGGGGTTCCTTAAAGGGATCTATGAGGGATCCTTCAAGGGATCTTTAAGGGATCTATAAGGGTTTAGGGTTTAGGGGTTTATGGGTTTAGGGGTTTGGGGTTTCAGGGGTTCCTTAAAGGGAGCTATGAGGGATCTTTCAGGGGTTCCTTAAAGGGATCTATAAGGGATCTTTCGGGGTTTGGGGCTTAGGGTTTAGGGTTTAGGGTTCAGGGTTTAGGGTTTAGGGTTTAGGCTTAACCCTAAACCTTCAACCCAAAACTCTAAACCTGTGAAGCCCTATACACTTAAGCCTTAAACCGTAAGGCCTGACCTTAAGCCTTAAAAGTTAGTCGATGTGGGTAGTTCTCTACATTAGGGTCCCTTTTTAGCTCCCCAATTCAGTACAGCACCCTTATAGAAAGGACCTAAAAGGGACCCTACTTTAGATAACTGCCCATGTAGAGCCCCTATAGTACCCTTATAGAACCGCCTCATAGATCCCTGTATAAAGGAACCCCAAAAGGTATTATACTACCCTTGTAGAAACCCTTATAGCCTTATAGATCCCCGCGAGGAGCCCTAAACCCTAAACCCTAAACCCGAACCATAACGACCCATGTGAGGTGAAGACTCCTTTGCAGAACTTCGTTAGCGGCTTCTCCTGGGCTGCCGGCTGCTGGGCTCTTGTTTCAGAACTGAGGTTTAGGGTTTAGGGTTTTTTGTTGGGTTTTAGGGGGGTTTAGGGGTTTAAGGTTTAGGGTTTTTTGTTGGGTTTTAGGGGGGTTTNNGGTTTTAGGGGTTTAGGGCTTTGGGTTTCAGTGTTTTGGGTTTAGGGTTCGGGTTTGGGGGTTTGCAGTTGCCATAAGTTCAGGGGTTGTGCCAAGATCTACATTGTTACATAAGGGGTCTATAGGGATTCTTTAGGGGTTTCATCACGGCTTGAAAAGGCTTTGAGGGATTCGTTTTCGGTACCATAACTTAGAGGAGGTTTATTAAATAATATGTTGTCCTTAAACCGCCAAAAACTTAAATTCCTGTAAATTCTTTAGCCCTGGCGAAACACCAAGAATTCCTGAAGCGCCAAGCCCTGGACCCTCAACCGTGGAGCCACAAGCCCTGCTAAGATCCTCGTAACATCGATCCGAGTTTAGGGTTTAGGGTTTAGGGGTTTAGGGTTTAGGGGTTTAGGGTTTAGGGTTTAGGGGTTTAGGGGTTTAGGGTTTAGGGGTTTAGGGGTTTAGGGTTTAATCCCTTATAGAACCCTTGTAGGACCCCTTATAGAACTCATCGAGCCTTGTATACTACCCTGTATGGAGCCCTTAAAACATAAAGCATCTGCAAGAACCCTCTCAACGTGAATCCTTCGAAGGAATCCCAAACCCTAGACCTCAAAAAGAAGCCTTAAAAGAACCCCCTAAACCCTAAGCCCTTGAAGGAGCCCTTGAAGGACGACTAAACCCTAAACCCTGAAAGGAACCCCTAAAGGAACCCTCGAACCTTAAAAGAGCCCTTCAAGGAGCCCTAAACCCATTAGGGAGCCTACTATAATTTAAGGTCTATTCCTTAATTAAGGGGTATTGGAGTCTCTGGGATTTACCCTAAACCCCTAAACCCTAAACCCTAAACCCTAAACCCTAAACCCTAAACCCGAAACCCTAAACCCTAAACCGTGTACCCAGGCTTTCTCCTGTCCTTGGTGGCCATGCAGACGGGTGCCCTCTCCTTTGTCCAGAAATCTTCAGAGCAGGAGGCCTTCAATTCAGGGTTTAGGGTTTAGGGCTTCGGGTTTAGGGGGAAAATTTATGGGTGTAGGGCATCATTAGAGGGCTCCAAAGGTGGATGAAGCCAGGTTTTAGGGTTCAGGTTTTAGGGTTAAGCGTTAAGGGTTAAGGGTTTAGGGTCTGGGGTTCTGGGTTCTGGGTTTAGGATTTTGGGTTTTGGGTTTAGGGTTTGAAGGGGTTACTTGACAGGCTTCCTGTAAGGGCTCCTTGAAGGCTTGAAGGGTTTCCACAAAGGGTGCTATAAAGTTTAGATTCTGGGGTTTAGGACCTTAAGCCCAAAAGCCCAACGTTTAGGGGCATTCGGGTTTGGGAAGTAGACAGAAGTCAAGGAGTTCGGGCATGGGGGTTCTGGCCCTATAAGGCGGCTGAGGATTTATGGGTTTTGTCTTCAGGGGTTCTAGGAGGCCGTGTAGTGATTTCGGGTTTGGCTGGAAGGAACATTGAACCCAAACTCTATTTAGAACTGTTAAAGCCCTAAACCCTAAACCCTAAACCCTAAACCCAAAACCCTAAACCCCCAGGAAGCCGTGTGGCTCGTCGCTGCCTTGCCAATCGCTCTCACCCTGGGCGCCACTCTGCGGCTCATGCAGTTGCTCGCGAAGAAGCAGTTGGCCCACGCCTTCTTGGAACCCTGGGTTCTTGCTAACCACCTTGTTTTCAAGTTACCGTCATGAGGAGAGCACCTTATTAATTTCGATGGTTTGTATAAATACCATCTTTATCGTTCTTGGTCTTGTTATCATTACCATTACCATCACCATCGCTAGGTGTATGTCCCGAGTATGGCAACATAAAGTGCCTGGATACAGTTTCTTGACCAGAACACCCTAAACCCTAAACCCCCATCCCTAAGCCCTTAATCCTCAGCCCCGAACCCTAACCCTCAACCTAAACCCTAAACCCTAAACCCTAAACCCTAAACCCTATACCCTAAACCCTAAACCCTAAATCCTAACCCTCAACCCCGAACCTGAAAGCCTGCACCCTAGACCCTCAAAGGAGCCGTTCAAAGAGCCCTGAAAGGAGCCCCGGGGGCCCTTAAAGCGGACTTGATTATAGAACCGGTTTAGGGTTTAGGGTTTAGGGTTTAGGGTTTAGGGGCACCCTGAAAGGGGACCTGATTCGAGAACCCTCTCGCACCCTTGAGGGGGACCCTATGAGAGAGCCTATAGTGCCCTTAGGTGTTAAAGGGGCCCTTCTTAGAGAACTTTACGTTACCCTTACAGGGGACCCAGTTAGAGACCCGATAGTACCCCCTTGAAATGGGACCCTAAACCCTAAACCCTAAACCCTAAACTCTAAACCCTAAACCCTAAACCCTAAACCCGGGCCTATAATAAAAGGCCTTATGGCACCCTTTAAGGGATCGGGGCATCCTTCCTACGGAGTTACACCCTAAACTAAACCAGCCCTTAACTTAACCGAACCCCTATAAATCCCTTAAAGGAGCCCTTTAAAGGAGCCCGAACCCGCAAAAGGATCGGGGCGTCGTTCCCACGGATCTTCCGCACTCCGGCTCTTTCCTGGACGGCTGTTTGGTTCTGGCGGTCTTAGCCTACGTCCTGCTCCTGGGCTTCGAGATCCAAGGTTAGGAGTATGGGCCCCTAATATGGACCCTTAGGCCTTTAAAGCCCTCAACCCTAAACCGTAAACCCTGGACATATAGGGTATATAGTACGTAGGTGTATAAGCTCCCAGGCTTAGAGGGTCCATACCAGGGGCCCATGGTTTCAAACTTACACTTAGACGGGTCCTTTTAAAAGGTATCTAAACGGGTTCCTTCAAGGGACCGGGCAGTCTAGGGGGTTTAGGGCTTGGGGGTTACGTGGTCTAGGGGTTTAGGGTTTTTGGGGGGTTTTTAGGGTTGAGGGTTTCGGATTTTGGTGTTTAGAGCTCCATGAGGGTTTCATATGGGTTCTAGGTTTTATAGGGGTTCAAGGAACTTCATGACTTGATGTAGAGCGTATGCCTTCCTTGTTCTAGCAATTTAAACTTAAGTTTCTGCAGGCTCGTGGTATTCCTGGTGAGCATCGACGTCGCCACGCTGCTGGTGGCCCTGACGGCGCTGGGCTTAGGGCTCTTCTTACGGGTTCCCAAAAAGCAAACCTAGGGCCCAGCCTAAACTCTAAAGCCCAAGCCGAAATTCTTCCTTGCAGATGAGGGGGCAAATCACTTTTATCTAAACCCTACACCTTAAAGCCTAAACCCTAAACCTCTAAACCTCTGAACCTTAAAACCCTAAACCCTGAACCCCTAGCAGCACACTCAGGCGCTGGGTGGCTCGGCATGGATGCTCCTCAAGGCTGTGAGCACCGCGAGGGAGATGGAGCAGAGCCTGAAGCTTGGGCCGTTTTTGCGAGCGCAAGAACCCTAAGCCCTAAACCCTAAACCCCTAAACCCTAAACCCCTAAACCCTAAACCCCTAAAGCTTAAACCCCTAAAGCCTAAACCCTAAACCCTAAACC
>CAJNDV010033665.1:537-23950 GCA_905221635.1 Symbiodinium sp. CCMP2456 | reverse complement strand
TTAAATGAATTAAATGAATTAATGGGTGAATTAAATGAATTAATGGGGGTGTGGCCAAATAGACCCCAAAGGCCCTTCTCTCATATATATATACATGTTTCATGTGCATATATATATATGCACATGTGTAGATCTGTGAATACGCACAGACGCACACGCAGTCACACACATGCGAATCATGGAAGGAAAGAGAGGCGAGGCTTTGTGTTGCTGGAAGCCCATCTCCCGCTTGGCCTCCCCAAGCCTTCGTCCGATAAATCGCTTGGCATTGAAGATGGTGTGCTGGGGATACTGGCCTCGAGAACAGGAAGTCTGGTGGAGACAAGAGCGATCTGCCCTGAGCCTCGATTCGTAACGGCTCTCTCGCCGACGACAGCCTTGCCGTCCGCCAAGAATGTCACAACCGACCTCGATATCGGAAAGGAGAACTCACCGCGAATACACCGAAAGCTTCATTGGCATGTGTGCCACGTGCAAGTCTCAGCCGTCTATGCTCCGAACGGCAAGAGTTGCTTTCCCGTAGCATGGTCTGGTATGATGGAGATGGTCTGGAAACGACGCATAGGCAAAGCTGACAGGCAAACATAAGGCTGCAGGGAGCACCCCATCTGTTGCTTTCAATGCCACCACGGAGAAGGTTGTCCCCAGATCAATGCCAACCACCTCGACGAAACAAGATCAGTCAAATCGGAATCGGAAGCATGAAAGAGCCTCAGGAAATAGATTCAATTGCCTGCGGTCTTCCACGGAAGCCAAGCGCGGCCAAAATTGACGAAACCTTGACAACACGAACGTTAGTTTGCGGGTTCCCTCGCCACACTGCAGCGTAAGCGCATGGCAAGGACCACCAAACCGCCAAGTGCCAGCAAGTACTGTGGCACAACCGGCAAGCACTCATCAATTCGCTGCACGGCAACACTGCAGTCCTGCATCAGCTTCCGTTGGGAACGCCCGCGCTGCTCCCAGAGGAAGTGATTTCGCCCATCGTCGGCTATGTGCACACTAGTCCTAGCGGCTAGCGAACTGTTTGCAGTAGCTTCGAACGAGTGTTCGATGTTCATGATGCTCATCCCGAATCCCTCGATTGCACTCGATCCCGGTTGCAGTTCGCCTGCGTCGACGTTCCTTCTCGTGGCAACATGGGTACAGTGTGTCCAAAAGAAGTTGCTGATATACATGTGTCTGAAGCAGTACTGGAGCCTGGACTCGGCAGGGACGAGACAACCAGACCACGAACCAGCGCCTTTGCTGCGCTGACAAGAGCCTGAACCCAGCTCTGACCAACTTCGTCTCCGGATCGATGTTTCCTCTCCGGATCGATGTCATGATCAAGATGATGAGGGCGATAAAGGTGATACGAGTATGCCTATGATGTTACTTATCATCATCACGGTCATACTCCTCATCTTCATCATAATCATCGTCATAACTCTGCCCATCGCCCTCGTCATTACGATTGTCAGTATCACAAGCATCACCATCACCACCGCCCCACCACCACCAGCATCATCATCATTGTTCTTCGCTTGTCCTTGCTCAAGATGGTCCGATTATTGAGATGAGAAATTTAGGAATTTAGGAAGGGGCTGGCAAACGGTGGACCAAAACATTGCATGGCGGAGTTGGGTTTCAAGTTGGCGGATAATGCTCAGCGATGCATCCCAGACAAATGCTCTGAATATGCGTGGGGCGAGGCGTGCCGCAAATGGACTTTCTCACCAATGAACTTGGATGAGCCCATCCGCCTGCATAGAACTGCTTGACAGTCCGCAGCTCCATCAATACATGTCAAATACAATCGACACCCCCAACGAGCGTGGAATGAAGTGAGGTAGGGTTTTGCAGCAAGACAGCGTCAGAACCAGGCAATCGAGATGAAGCCCCGACATCAACCAGTCGCAAGCTCCAAGCACGAAGCAACTCACCAAAATGCAGCAACTGCAGCTCTTGGTCAAGCCATGCCAATTGGGGTTTGTTGATGGTGCAGCGGTGTGAAAACAGCCAAGCTCTCTGCCTTCCACCAGTTTGTTCACACAACTTGACATACGTTAACGATAGAACCATTGAGCGCCACACAGCTGCAGACGCGCATCATGGCGTGGCAAGAACCTAACGTAAGAGCGGCTGCTCTATGGAAATACAATGTGGCAACATGCTCCTTTTCAGAGGAGCATCAACAGGCTTGCCTGCTTTACTGTCTAAGTGTAAGAAGGAGGTCCACTTGAGCAGACTGGACAGCACATGCAGCCATCGTGACGTGGAACTGCCACGACCGAAATGACGACCTAATCAGCGGCACAGCATTACGTGCAATTCGAAAAGAAACGTTTTCCATGGGCAGCAAACCACTGCTCTGCAAAAATGATGCAGCTTGACTGCACAAGAACATCCGCGAATCGGCATCCTATGCACAAACACTGCAATCACTTAATTATGCTACCAGCCTTGCTGGAAGTTGAAAACTTGCCACAACTTCCTTCGGAAGTTCGCTCTATTCCTAATGCTACACCCGTCAGATCGCTCAGGCGAGCGCGCTCCTGAGATGCCTAGGCACTGCATCGTGAGATGTGGTCAGGTCAGACAAGCCAAGCACTCAAACTCAGAAGGGTCTGGCGCTTACGTGCTCCACGTCTAGATCTTGTCCAGGGTGTCGGTGAAACCAGATCCTTGCCTTTGCTGCGTGCAGCTAAGGCCACCACACCGCTAGAACTGATTGACGTCCTTGCATGTTGGCCACTCCCAGTGATCCGTACGGGATGGGAGGGAGGTCCGCGAGAGTTCTTTGAAGTCTTGGCGACAGTTTCTCTGACCACGACCTTGCATTCGGAGTCGAACCAATGCCGCAATCTAAGCCAAGCGGCTGATGCAAGGCCTCGGATCATGCAGGGCACAGCCAGAGCTCTCACAGCTCGGACCCAGAGCGCTTAAGAAGGAAGAGTGGCTAAAACGGCCAGGTCATCCCCAGAGCTGACATTGCAGTCATTGGCGCAGGTGTTCTGCACCCTTTCCTGGGCACAACAGCACGAGGAAAGCACTCTCAGTCTTGAAGCTGCTTTTCAGGCCAGTTGCGTTGCAGCGTCTGCGCAATTTTTGCATCTTGCTCCGCCTGCATGGAATGGCAGCCAAGTGCGGTCATACTTCTTCTCAATCCAGCCATCCTTTCTACGCGTTATAGTCGCTATGCGGCCATGCCACGACCATGCATGCACAGATCCTGGGGGAATAATTGGCCGCAATGTAAGTGAGCATTGGATTTGCGGACGTATGTGCGTGAAATGACTAAAATCGCGTTGCACGAAGGGGACGTGAAATTCACAGGGCGGGTGTGAAAATTCGCACGGACTCCGATGTCGTATAGAATCAAATATTTCGATGAGACTTGTACAGCTGGTGTAGATTCGGCTGAAATCTATGAAATATTCTTACCAGCCCAATCTCTAATGGCTCAGAAAATTGTTTGAACAATGGCTCTACCTGGCTCAAAACCCTCTCTGGAGGGAAAGTCGTGGCAATAATTCAGGTTTAGGAGGTTCCAGTAAAGTATTCTAAATTGCTAGGAACGACCAACCCTGCATATGTGGCCTTTTGTTTCCTGGAATTCCTTGAAACATGAAGCCCAAATCTATCGAGCTGGGGTACACGTGCGCATATACGAACCCTTCTCCCCAAATTCCTAAAGTCAGTACAATCCTCAATCTGTCGAGGAAGTTCGGATGCTAATAATGCACGCCCCTTAACCCCGAACCTAAGCTTACGAAGAGCAAATTGGGGATGAAGACAAAAACATCTATCCTGAATTGCTGAGCCAAATTGAGCAAAGGATATGACACATACGTGGTGCTGGAATGGCTACAGACATTGTGTGAAGCCCACCGTGAGCTTGTGCCCAAGGAACCTTGCACTGCTGAGTGGTGTGCTACGCACGTGATGTCCATGCTGCACAATGCCTCTAGACACCCGACTGCGGAGCAGCCGCGCAATAAGAGTATTTCGGCCAGCGTTTCATGAATAGCTACCGGTGTATGTTGCAGTGTCGCGAGCCATTTTTTGGATGCGACCTAAGTTTCATACTGGGTCATGTCTTCCGAAGCTCCCCCCCCAAGCAGGGCGAATCGGACTAATTACTCCACATGGATGGACGAAAATGCTCCGAAGAAACTCATGAGGGTGACCATGACTAACTGTCAGACAGCAGAGCAGAGACTTCTGGAAAGGTGGTTGCTGGCCGAAGGTGTGGGCGAATGAGTATAAAAAAGCTCCGCGGCATACGTCGTAGACCCGGGTCGAAGAAGACAAGATCAGTCAAGTAAGATAGATTATATGGAAGTCTGGCCTACTTAAGTCTGCATTATATGTGTTAGCACTCCAAGTCCTCCAATCTTAGGAAGCTAAACCCTCACACCCCGACCCTGGCTCCGGCACATGTAAACGTTTCCCATAGGGATATGCTTGTTATAAACATGGCACGCACTGTTGTGGCTCTAGTCTAAAGTGGCGATGCGAAACCCGAATTGAGGTTCGGCTTCAGTCGAAACACACACCGTGAAACATACCTTTCGTTTCCAACAGATGTAGATGGCACTTGCTGCTAGCTGCGAACGAACGCTTCTGCGAATGCATGGCATCTGCACGTGAACTGTTCGCGTGGGCGTCCTCGGGCTTGAGTCTGACATGAAAATGCTTTAAGCGTTACCCAACCTCCGGAAGTCGCGGCCCTAGTCTCTCTTTGCAACCCTGCTATCCAAATCTTGCTTGGCGTTTGTGCTCGTAGGCTCCTTTAATTCCAGGACTGAACGAAACCCACATTCAGTATTCACTGTCCTTGCTGTGTTGTGCTTGGGGAACAGCACGACATGGTGTTCAGTGACTCGGACCTACCGATCGGTTCTCGATACAGTAAGGGGCAAAACAAGATGGCTTCGTTCTGCCTGAAACACTGACACCGAATACATCGCTTACTAGTACAGTAGCAACAAGCCTCTTACCATGTTGCAATCAGGAATCAGGAAGAAGATAGCTCCTCTATCTCCTCGTTTAAAATCGATGGAAGGAGTTCTGCATCATCTCTTGCTTTGCTAGCCACGGACACGAAAACTCAGAAGCATCTGAATAGACGCTTGAGCTTCGGCTTAGGCTCCGGGAATTGGGCTCCTGCATCGGGCGGGGCTCCAGGTAGCTGCTTTCTTCGAGATTGACCATCCCGCTCCCTTTTTTCATGGCGTGCATACCTTTGGAACCGAAGCATTGATCGATTCTCGTAATTCTCGACCTCAACTCGTCATTGACATCACGGCAGGAACCTGCCTTGGCTTTCTTTTTCATCTTCTTCTTTTTCTTCCCCGTCTTCAGGTTCTCCCCGGAGAGCCAGGAGACGAATTCCTGCAGGTCCTGAGCACAACAACGCTCACTGAAACGTGCGAAAGGGTAGCATGAATGTGCAAGATGAGGGTTTGGGGTGGGGCTAGGATGCTCTGGGTCCAAACTGAGTGTCAATGACTCCATCATTGTTCACGTCAATCTCTGCGAAGATCCTTAGAATCTCGCAAACAGAAGAGATGACTTGCTTCGAAGCTGCCACTTCATCCGAAGGCTCTTGTTGAGAGTGACCTGCACCGCCATTTTCAGAATGTGGAAGCTTGAGGAACATCTCTGTGCAATGGGGCACCCTTAAATGACAAAAGAGCAGGAGCTCTGCCAGATATGGACACCTTGAAGCTTTGGGATCGTGATAGTCAGCGGTGCTCTCCGTCAGCACTATTCACTTGTCGTCTCTCGTTGCTGCAGAGATGGCCTCTGTGAACTTAGGGTTCACCTGCTTCAGAACCTGGCCCATCTCCTCTGTGGAAACCTTTCCATCTCCATTCTTGTCCTCAGGCAAAGAGCAACGCACTGCGAGCAGAAACCTCAAGAGGGCACATCCGAGATCACATCCGAGTAGCCCAAGCCAAGAAGGTGTCGACCTTTGCTTGGCATCAGACCCGATGGAAGACTCGCGCAATCTCCGAGGAAAGAACGAGCTGATCGAGGCCCCTGTCGTCGCAATCCACGACCTCACAAAGTCGGCAACCAAGCACCCCCCCGGGCCCGCCCCCCTTCTGCTTGCGTAGAGTGCTTTGTGATTCTGATGACTAGGTGTGCTTAGTGATGTTCTAGGCCCCAAGCAGTCACGTTCGAGGCCTCGCCATGGCTTTGACAGCACAGGACAGGACAAAAGGAAGGAAAGGAACAGGGCCGGGCGCCTGCAAATGGAGCGTGATGGGGAAGTGCTTGCTATCCAGAGATGCAGTCTTGTCCTTGAGAATCTCTCTTAGAGCGATGGACTCTCCAGCCGCATTCGTGGCATGGTATTTCAAGCCTGCAAAAGACCAGGGACGAGGCTGGCCAACCGACATGAAACGACTCTCAACGGTTGTATGCGCGGAATGGCCTTCCTCCTCCTCTTTGAAACCGCGCCGTTTCAGGAGTTTGGAGACTTCGGATTTCCAGTCGTCGCTCCAGCTGATGTCCTCTTCCTTGGAAGACAGCGAGGAGAGACAGCACAGGTCATCCGTCTCTGCCCAGATGCCTTCTTCTGCACCCCTTTCTGGTACGTCTGTCTCCTGGAAGCTGAGCAGCAAACGCAAACGCGAAGCACCCGACTTTGCGCTGCCGAGCAGCACTTGGTCCACGGTGGCCAAGTTGTCTGACACAAGCCATCCGATGTCCTGGTAGTTAACCTCGCCTGGTCAGGACGAGGTGCCCTGCATGGTTTGGTCGGTCTGCGGGTCTCACAGGGTCCCAGCCCCACAAGTTCAATGAAGTCAGGCCACCGTCCCGGTCTTGGTCACATTTGCTGTACAACTCCTCCGCAACAGCTCTGGAGAATCCAGCCTCCATCCTTGCGAGTTCTTCTGGTTCAACAGGTCTAAGATATGCTGCTATGCTTGCTGTCGTTGAAGTCGTTGTGTGAATGTTGTTCGTTCAAGAGCATGACTGGAGCCGCAGTAGAGAGCAAACCGCCAACCCGGACCCACGCGCACTCGTCTCTGCATGGCCAAGCGGTCTTGGGCATGCGGTCACAACCGAAACGGACAAGCCGAACCTAACCCTGCAGCTTCCAGGCTTGCGCACCCAGAACCACGAAAAGAGTTCTACCCAGGTTGCCTCGGCCTTCTGAGATTCTAGCTGCCGTAACTTCGTCTACCCAGCAAGATCCAGGACACACTGAAATTCCGCACCTCTCGAATGGGTTGCGGCGCAGAGGCAACAGTGTTCGGCTGAGATTTCTCTAGACTGCGACCACCGCCAACATTGAGGCAAGGAGCTTCTGTCTGACGAAATCGTCCTCGGCATAAGGACAATTCACGACACGGAATCGCATCTGAAGCTTGGGAGATCAGAGTCACATCTGCAGCCGCGAGTCGCGACTGAAGCGCAGGCCCCGTTCTCTCTCCTCTTGTCTCCTTGCCTTCGCAACGTTAAGCGAGGTGCATCCGACGATCCGATGCCGTTCACTCACGCCTCTTCGGCTGCTTTGGCCTCTTCGGCATCTTTCCTCCACGTAGACTCAACAAATTCTCGGAGGTGCTCTCAGCACTCCGCTGGGAGCTGCCCGGTTGCCTGCTGCGGAAGGCGGCGAGCCGCTCCTTCGAAGCAGAGAGGAGCGCGGCAAAAACGGGCAGAGCACACCTCTTGACTGTGGCGCGCGTGGAGTGCCGAGCTCCTCGGTTTCGTGGATCTTTCGCTTGTTCTCGGCAACAGCCATGTTCAGCAACTGCGGGCGATAGTCATCCGTCTGCCTGCGGCAGGGCTGGTGCCATGATCACTGTTGGTTCTAGTTATATTGTGCGCATAGATCCGACGGGTCACGTCGTTCTACTGATGTCTTGACCGCATTCGTTTGCCTGCCATCATGGCCGTTGACCCAACTCCAGAACTCGATGATAGAAAGCTCGCCATCCTCGGAAGCAGACAAAGAGAGAAAGAGAGAAAGAGAGGCAGCAAAAGATAGGGGAGAGAGAGCGAGAGAGCTTGTTCCGTCGACTCTTCAGTGCTACCGCTGTCAGACGCTCCTTGTTCTTGTCGAACTGATCAATGAGGGTCTGAACGCTGTCTGGGCTGAAGCTGAGCGAGAGCAGAACCTGAACAGGAGCTTGATGCGACCCTCATCTCGCTGAAGGGTATCTCGGACTTGCATGGCGGGCAGCTCTTTTCATTTCATCAGCATCGATTTTGCCGCTGTGATCAACATCCAGCAATTCAAAGATCAACTTGACCTCGCACGATATCGTTTCTCACCGCTTTCGTGCCATCCATGCCTGGGCTCCTCACCTCTTCGCCTTGTGTTTCTGGTTCTCCCAGTCCTGACATCTTCCCACTGGGGAGTCCTCGCTGAACACGTCACCGAAGCTATGGGCGAAAGCACGGTAGCGAAAGCTGAATCTCAGCCCGGCACCACCGCTATCGATTCGCCATCAGTCGAAAGCTACTGGACACACAAAGGAGCTGTAGGCCAAATCATCGAAGGAGCTGCGAAGCACCGAAGAGCCCCAGACCCTCTGAGCCTTTGAACCCCTCGTGACGGCTCTGTCGCCAGCTGGCACTATTGTAATTCTTGTCTCTGCACTCAGCTGCAGGAGCACTGCGCTTTGCGGGTCCAGAGAAAGTCGAGATCTCAGCACCGTCACCACGGCGTGCAATGGCGAATTGTGCAACTTGTCCGGGTCAACCGCGAGGCTCAGTGAGCAGCGAGACCCGCCCGAGGCTAAACGCAAAATCTCGATATGTTGTGCGAAGTCACGAAGGCCAAGGGGATCTAACAAGCTGCTCACAAGCCATCAGCAGCATGACACATCCAGCCAAGCTGTGTCGAATTCGTGCAGTCGACCTAATTCAGGAAATGTGTGGTTGGGCTGAGCTTCCATGCTTCAGGACCGGCAATCGCACGGGCAACAAATGTGTATCTCAGCATACACGTCACAGTGTTGCAAGGCAATCCAGATGTGGCCGTCTTCTGGCCTTTCTGCTGTTGCATTGCATATGGAGGCATCTTCAGATGTTTATTGCCTTCCGACGGATCTAAGAATCTAAAAACTTGAACCTCGTATTGATGCCGCTCTGCGGCCAAAAGGTCAGCGAGTAGCTGTAGAAGGGAGCATCCGGTTGGCGGACTTCAAATGTTGACGTTGAAACAACTCAAGACCGTAACCAGCATGGGAAAAAAAATAAGGCTGCGCCGGGAAGCAGCATGCTCGTGGCATAGCTTGTTGCAGTGCCAGAAACATCTGCAAACAGCAGTAGCCCGTGTGAGTTTTGCATGCCATACTGATTCACTTCAAAAGGCTTCTCTTTCGGTCCAGCACTCCTTGAAGTGGATAAGCTGTCGCTGGCATCCGACCAACTCAAGGGCCCAATGGCCTTGCAGCTTGCCTGCAGACATGCCAACCACGCCAAAATGGACCCGAAGCACCGCTTCAGCCTGAACGACCCCCTGCCTGCAGACATGCCCAGTCCCACTCTATCTCTAAGAGGCTTGATTGATCCAAATTTCCTCTTTCTCCCAGTATGTAACTCCGGAACCGCTGTCCTATCGCCGAAACTCCTGGCCAAAGGGCCGCAATTCGTGTTTTGGAACCCCGCTTTGAACTGGAGTTCGAGCCTTCGGCAGCCGGCAGGCAACAGAGAGGTGCTTTCAAAGGATGTAAAAGGGTTGGCACGCTGTTGCCATCGCCTGCACATCGGGGGCGCTTGCAGCCGCTGCCAGACATCTTACACGAAGCAAGGACCTCCTCCTCCTCCAAGTCTTCACGCTGTGAGAGGTAGCTGCCAACACAGGTCCTTACGGGCCGGGCCCCGGAAATCTGAAAACCTTGAAGAACCACTCGCCTGCCTGCTTCAAGCCGGTCTCTGTACGGCCTTAAAACAGGCACAGACACAAAGAAAAGTCAATGCACAAAGTGATACACAGACTGATCGATTGACTGACACCCGCCTGCCTCACTCACTGGTTAACTACAGTACAAACCTCACTCAGCAACTACTTGAAGACTTGGCAACTGGACTTACTCACGCTTAACTACAGCTCTTCTATTAAGTGGACCTTTTGTCCCTTTTGGCCCTTGGATTTGCCGAGTCCTCTCCTTCCTGCTTCTCTTGCGCTTTAGGCTTAAGGCCTCCCTGTCCGGCACTGCCTCCCCTCCGCCTTCGGCTGGTTCTCCGCCGGTAGTGTAGAAAACATGTGAAAGAAAACCTCAGGTCGCTTCTCGCCACCTTGAGATGTTTCGCACGGATATAAGGACCTAAAGCGAACTACATGCGAGCATTCCACCATGTCTGCTGCTGGAACCTAGGACGTCTGAATCTGGGTCGCTGACACTGTTGCTCTACCTGCAACATGCATCTCCACAACAATAGGCGCTGCCAGTGTGGTCACATCGCCTGCTCGACCGCAATCATTAGCAACTTCATGTCCTTCTGCAACGGCTTCACCTCAGCTCTGCCGTGATCACCACAGGAGGACCTTGAAAGCCCTGAACTCAGGCACTGGCAGCATAATCCAGTGCGAAACCATTCCGCTGTGCCGCCAAACACATGAACTCTCGACTGGCTCGGAGCTCCTCAAAACGGCCCAGGCCCATCTGAACTGCTCTGCTCTGCACTGCCCTGCAGTGCTCTGCATTGCTCTGCACTGCTCTGCCGCCTGGGGAGCAAAGGCGAGCACCGAAGGATCCCGCGCCAGAGCCTGCGACTTTCGGGCGAAAGGATTCGCAGAACGACTTCGGTTTTCCTTGCCTTCAGCCAGAGGCCCCAATCACTTCGAAGGTCTTCCCCTGAGATATCCCGAGCTGTGCCAGGCTAGTCGGACGGCGTTTGCACTGCCTGCGTAGCGAAGTCCGTGTGGCTGATGCTCCGCGACCTGCCTGGGAGAGACTGGACTTGAGGCGAAGAGCCAAAGTGGCGACCTGGTTGAGGATCCGACCCCATGACATACTTGTCGTTCCGCACCTGGCCGTGGCCGCTGCGCTGCTGCAAAGAACTTGTTGCTAATCATTTGCATAGCAGGCCTCGGCAGATGCAAAGGCCAGGACGGCTGCATCGCGCGAGGCTGCAGCCAACACGATGTCAGGATCTGCCTGTAGGTCCTCGCATGGTCGGGTGTCAGAACCGAGCTCTCACAACATGGGCAGGGGACCTTGGACGCATGTCGCAAGGCACGGCCTTGGTTGGATACCGCAGCCATGACCTCAGAGAGACAAGTGAAGCCGCCACAAAGAGAGAGCAAGAGAATAAGCTCGATGCCACTTCACGATCGCTTTGCAGTTCCTACAGCCGTAAAATTGTCAAGCATGCAGAGCAGTTCATGCTTGACGTCTCCTGGCATGCGTGCTCAAGCGAAGACCCATACGTGTTGACGGCGGCGAGGACAACGGCCTCTGGCATCCAGAGCTCTGCACAATGAGATCAAATCACCCTTCTCATTCTCATGGAGCCACAGCGCTAAAGCTTGCCCTGCCCAAACCGATGCATCCGCCACAAGCGCTGCAGCTCTTTGCTTCCAGTCTGGGCTGAACGGCCTTGTTGGCCTTCAGACTGCTGGAAGCATGCGCCAGCGCCGAACCAGCTTGCTCGACCTAGGAGCTCAGGTTTGCAAGGAGCCCACGGTAAGACAGTGATATTGATAGCAGATTCTAGCGTACCGCTACTGCTCCTCCTCCTGCCACTACTGCCACTACTGCTGCTGCTGCTGCTACTAGTACTACTGCTACTACTACTACGGCTACTACTACTACTACTACTACGACGACGACGACGAGCCAACCCCTGCCACAGACCTGCCGGCTGAACCCATCAATCATCATCATCATCATCATTATCATCATCAGCATCATAAGGTGCCACAGGACTGTCACGTGTTGCTGCAGCAGCACATCGGCCCCTCTGTGTGACTGCAGATAGGCTGGGGCCATGTGCTGTACGTGTTGGGCATGTTTATAGATGTGTAGTTCGTTACCATTTTGGATCAAGTGAGCACGGCAGTTTCGTCGTAGGTCGCCACAGTGCAGCCTGCAGCGACATAGGGACTGTCCGACCTGTGACGGTCGGTGACCACTGGCAACTCTGTGCACTTTGTGCCTTCACATCTGATGCACAACACTGGTGACTTGGAGAGGAAGTGCTGCTTGTTGCAACACTTCCGACTGCACCAGTGGCGTGGAGCACCCAGCCCTTCAGCAACTCCGGAAGTGGGACGGCCGTTGACAGTGAGTCCCTGGTGTCCACGGAAAGGCAGGGTGCCCGACTTGCGTTTCGAAGCTTGGCTGCTGGCAGCTGCTTCGAGTCTGCTACCACTACTACTAAGACGACGACTACCACTATCACTACCACTACCACTACCATATCACTATCACTATCACTATCACTACTACTACTAACTACTACGACGACGACGATGACGCAACAACAACGACAAATACCATCCATCACCAAGTCACCAACTGCACCACCACCACCACCACCACCGCCACCACCACCACCGCCTCCAGCACAACAAATACCACCGCTGCACAAGCACCAGCACGACGACGACAAAGACTGCTAATTGCTAGTACTCCTGCTGCTGCTGCTGCCTCTACTGCTGCCGCTGTCGCTGCCACGCCACGACTAGTCCGACGACCACGACAACTAGCATTGCTGCTACCACCAACACCATGTCCATCACAATCAACACCCATCATCATATCGGAAATCAAGTCTGCTGTCACCTGTGCTTGGCAAGCCGCGGCGCAAAGAACCACTTCCTCGCAGTCCTGCCTCGGTGGCACTGTCTGCTTCATCTTGGCTTTGACACCGAGTTCTAACACAAGCTCTTGGCGATGACAGGTGGGCAGTTACCATCTCGGAGCCACTGCGTCACATACCCCCCTTCACATCAGCAGCACGCTATGTAGCTGCAACAAGCAGAGGCGGCGGCAAGTCTGGTGAAGCAAACTTAAGAGAGTAGCCGTGTCTCCTCAGCACCTCACAACACACAGACACACACACACACACACAACATGCAACATGTTGTAGCAGATTTCACTGCAAAGTGCCCGAGCTGTCTCTCCAGGGCTCGAGCAGTCATGGCAATCTCTCGATCATCTCGGATATGTTCCGGAGCATTTCTGAACAGATCCTGCGGCTAGGTGGAATCTGCAGCAGCAGGGGGGGGGGGGGGCGTTCAGCACCAGAAATCGCCTGTCGAACTTTGCATCGGTTGATTCTGCACATCTGCAAGTGGATTCTGGCATAACACAGTGCAGTAGAGTATAGTCTAGTCTAGTACAGTATCGTAGCGTTAGTGTATAAAATAGTATAGTATAGTATAGGAGAGCATAGCAGAGTAAAATGCAGTGGAGAAGAGTGCAGTATGGTAGATTATACTACACTACCATACTAGATTTTGCTATAGTATAGTAAGTAGTATAATATACTATAGTATGGTATAGTATAGTATGGTATAGTACAATACAGTACAGTACAGTATCGCACAGTACAATATCTGCGGCATGGTACAGTCTAAAGGAGCAAGGCATATATTTTATCGTCAAATAGTATTTTACAGATGGTGCTTGTAGTTTCAATATAGTTCAAGCGTAATACAACCATGATGCAATCTACTATCCTATCCTTTGCTTTACTGTGCTATATAGTATACTATACTACTCTGTCCTCTACTACTATACTTACCTTGCTACTATTTCTCCATGTACCATACTACCTGCATGACAAAGTTTAGATTAAAGTAGATTAGGTCACATGTGATTGTTAGGATAGGTTAAATATAGTAAAGCATCGTATCGTAAAGTGTAGCATCTCTCGCATACGATGGTATGGTATGGTATGGTATACTATACTACGCTGTACTACACTATACTATGCTATGCTGTGCTATACTATGTTATACTATAGTAGCTATAGTATACCATACGATACTTTTCTATGCTATGTTCTCACTACAAAAGATTATGCTACACTGTTGTGTTCTGGTATGTTACGCTACTTTGCAATATGCTTTGTTACACTACATTGCACCGTGTGTTACTGTATTTTATTCTACTGCAATATTCTCTGGAATACTACATTACAACATGTCAGAAACTGCCGCCTATGTCAAACTCTACTATGTTACGTTATAGCGCATTATCGTCAACTAAACTATACTACCTTATGCTAGTTGGGTTATAAATTCAACCTTTCGACTGTACTATGTGACGTTATACTACGGACATGCCCATGTCTATGTGTCGGTGCGTGTTATGCAGGAACTTATGTATGTATAACATGAGATGTGCGTGTGAGCTCTTGTGTGTGTGTGTGTATGTATGTATGCATGTATGCAGGTATGTAATTACTTAGGTAGGTGGGCATGTACGCATGTATGTATGTATGTAGGTATGTATGTATGCATGTATGTCAATGTATGTGTTAACGTGTATGTAACCTGCATGCATATATCGCCACCGTTGATTTAAAAGCAGGCTGTGGCTGCAGCATCGACTATCGAACTAAGCCAAGCCGAGCCATGATTCGTTCAAAACTTCTACTTTATACATAAAGACAAGCAAGTACATGCATAGAAACCTTTGTGATTGTACTTCTATCGGTACGGATGTGTGCAACAGTATGCATACAGCACACAAAGCACCTCGGTGTTGTCTTCGCTTCATAGGAACTACCAGCGCTTGGGTCCGAGAGGACTCCTGAGGACAGATCCATTTAGAGCCTGTTATGCCGTTGCCGGATCGGCCCTCAATTCGCGCCACTCGTACCCCACATGCAGTCACTGCCAAATCTGCTTTTCGCATGCTCCTCCTTCGGAGATTGTTGAAAAGTCTGGAATTGTCAGAGACCCCAGCAGTCAACCCTTCTGATGAAACGGTGGCGAGGCATACTCACATGGATTGCGCGCAGCGAGCCTGCGGAAATTCAGATAATTGCAGGCGCTCTCGCCTAGGACGGCGAAGCAAGGCCAACAGTTGCTACCAGTAGGACAGGAGACGCTGCAAGGCCTTGACATCCTGGTACCAACCCTTGATCACTGGGGTGGCCACCACTCTGCGAACTCTGGATTTCGCACCAGAAGACTCAAGAACAAAGAGGCTTCAGGCTGTGCACCTGGGGACGTTCTGCACTTGAAATGCACCGGAGAGACTGCGACTGGTGCTTCTCTGGTAAGGCCAGTACTCAAGTCGTCCGTCTCCTGGACTGCTCAGCTCTGGGACGGTTGTAATACAAATAACAATAGCAATAACAATAATAACAGTAATAATAATAACAAGAGTAATAATAACAATAATAATGACAGTAATGCTAATAGTGATCTTATGGCTATCCAGTTCCATGTGTCTGGCAAGCACGACTCGAGCCATCAGGACGGCATCTTTTTCTGCAACGTTCGCACAACCCCTCCATCCCCTTGTTGAAATCGGCTTACATTAGGTCTTGGTGTGACAAGTGTGGCTTGCCGCTCGTCGGGGACCTTCGCAAAATTGCTCAGCTAGGTGGCCAGTCTGACCATCAGTCTCTTCAGTAAAGATGATGTTAGTAGGATTATATAAATATTCAACTTTTCAGCAATGGTCATTAAGCCAAAGTAGGATGGTCACATGTCCCGTGGACTGTCCCAAAAGTCCCGGCTTACAGGAGCGGGCATGCGAAAAGCTCTCAGAAATCTAGACTCCCCCGTGCGAGAGAAGGAATCCGTGACAGGGAAAAGGAAATCGTGGCTTGCAGGATGCTCATCTGCAACTAGATCTCACTGAAATCCTTGACGTCCCCCAAGGTATCCTCCGACTCTTCACCATAGACGAATACTTCGATGTAGCGGTTCCCCACCCACTTGTGGTTGAGTGCCTTCTGGGCTGTCTCTGCATCCTTTCGGCTACGCATCTGGACAACGGCCTGTCCCGAAGGCCGTCCGTTTGCTTTCGGCAGAAGAAGCGCCGATCCAGGCTCGTCATGAATCAAATCTGCGACGTCGTGTTGCGCGAAGAAGGCCAAGACATCCTGGACGGTGACGCTGAAGGGCAGGCCTCTCAGACGAAGTGCTGCGATGCCACTTTTGTCGTCGGCCCTGTTCTCCTTGCCCTCGCTGAGCTCCTCCACAGTTCCATTGCGGCCGGCAAAGGGGTGTGCCTGTGGGTGAAGATGTGCATGGCTTCTCAAGGAGGCGCCATCCGGAGCCTTGCTCTTCTTGGCACCTTTCTGCGCCTCACCTCCCCAGGACATGTTCGGATTCCACGGGGAGAAGGACGGCCATGAGTAGTCCGGCCAGCCACCGCCTGGTG
Source organism: Symbiodinium sp. CCMP2456 (assembly GCA_905221635.1). Classification (NCBI taxonomy): domain Eukaryota; class Dinophyceae; order Suessiales; family Symbiodiniaceae; genus Symbiodinium; species Symbiodinium sp. CCMP2456. The sequence goes on along the minus strand of CAJNDV010033665.1, from coordinate 7,646 downwards.
GAAACTGGCTGAAGTCCAACATCGGCATCATTGGGTCGTGCCCTGGGGCACCGGCATATGGCGGCCAGCCAACATTCGGGAAGTTCTCCAAGTCTAGCGGGTTGTTGCCACGATGCTGCGCAGGGGTTCCCCAATCGCTCGGGGTAGCCATGCAGAAGTGGCTGTGAGCAGATGGAGCCTTCCCTGTTGGTGAAGTCATCCGCCGGTCTGGTGTCTGAGGCTCCGGATTGGACAGGCTGGGCAAGTTGGGGCCCAAGCCCCAGTTCAAATTCTCAGACCCCAGCATCGGAATCGAAGCTTCGGCACCCTCCTCAGGGAAGTCTGTATTCAGCCAGTGCACCTTCTCACAGCCCTTGGGCCCATCAATCAGGAATTCGTTGGGGAAGCGCGCGAGGAAGTGCTTGAGGCCGAGGTTGGCTCTGCGGAGGTAGGCCCGGGACTGGTCCGAGAGTGCAATGCCCAACATGCTCAGCAAGATCTGCTGCCGATCCGGGCCGCTCATGTGAAGCCGACACTCTTCGAGAACTCTTTCCTTCTCTTCCTGGTCGCTGCAAGCGTCCATCACTGCCTCAGGCAAGGAAGGAAAACTAGAAGCTCCGCCACAGAACAAAACCACCTAAAATCTCAAAGAAAGCGAGACCGTGAGACCCTCTTTGACGTGCGAGGGGCCGCGGCCAGGGTTGGCTCCTTGAGGAGATCGTCTGCCTTCCTCCTGCCACGGCGGTCAGCGCAGGCCAGGACCTCGATGTAGCGGTTCTCCATCTGCTTCTTGTGCAGTGCATCTCGGCACTTGTGGGCAGCCTGAGGCGAAACAAAAAACACTCGTGCAAAGCCCGAAGGCCGTCCATCGCGGTTTGAGAGAAGGCGGATGTTGTCCCTCACCGGGCTGAGAAATCTTGCGTGATCTCCCAAGAAATTCATCACGTCAGCGATGGTTGCACGGAAGGGGAGGCCACGAAGCTGGACAGAGGAAGGGTTCAAGTTGTCGTCGTCTCCGACAATAGCATTTGCTTCCTTGGAAGTCAACCTGTTCTCTGTCTTTTCAATCTTGAGTCCATTGGGGTCTTCGCCTACGATCGGCGCCGGTCCGTTCAGGACAGGGCCCGGTGGTGCCGGAGCCGGAAGTGTTGGAACTGTGGAACTCGTGTTCACAGAGACTTTCTCTTTCTCTGGCGGCCTCTTTTCTTCTGCGCTTGGCTTCTCTGCCTGTGGGAGCATTCCCACGGTAAGCATCACTCGCTCCTCCCCTTTGGGTCCCGACACCTCGAAGATGCCGTAACGCTGCAGCCAGGTGACCACACCTTCTGCATCTGTCTTGGAGCGGAGAGGTGCAGGCAGCCTAGAAAGAATCTCTGCCAGGGGTAAGGACTGACCCGGACATTGGCTCAGGCTTTGTAGGAGCTTCGCCAGGATCTCGCCTTCACTCGGCAGCTCATCTCCCCCGCCCGAGAGCGAAGAGGCGTCCTTTTCAGGCTCGCCGGTCAAACGGCTCTGCTTGTCGCCCATTGCGTGTCGCCCCCGCAATGGTAAAACCCTGACTGCACCCCAACGCTGCCCTTTCCAGTACCAGTACGATTTGTTATGTGCGGTCGCCTGAGGCGCGTGCTGAGAGCAAACTTGTGAAGTGTATGCTTCCTGTGTATGCTTGCACTGGCTCTCGCCAGGCCGACTGCAAGGAAAAAACAAGTTCTCGATGCGCCCACAGCTGCAGCCAGGACAAGAAAAAGTAGACAGGAGGATGCGGGCTGGGCCTCTTTGCCGTCACAACTTGCTCAAGGAACAAGCCGCAGGATCTTCCGGCCTTGAGTTCCTGAATTCCAGACAGGAGCCTCTGGTTGCGTCGGGACCTCAGAAGCTCAGAATCTCTGCCAGGGGCCCCTAAGACCCATGCAAGGGCTCCCGGCACGCCCGTGATCTCCTGTGGGCTCAGCTAAACAGCTCGACATCGCGACCTCATGAATTACCCCAGTCCGCGTCCGCGGCTCCTCCAAGGCGTTCATGACATCTCCCATGCACCAGCCTGGAGAACATCGTCGTTAGAGGTTATTGTGTTTCGCCTGCTGCTTCAGAATCGGGCCCCCACCCTGCTGGCCATCGACCACCCATGAGTCTCCACTCAGGCCATGCACGGTCACCTGCGCCCACAGGACAGGAGACTCATCATCCGCACCTGGCGCCTGCGGCCTTCACGGTCATGGTCAGAAGCGGGAGGCCGCGGGCTGTGCCGGGGGATGCCAGGATGCTACCAGAACCAAGCACCCTCCGATGGAACCGAAACGGCCAACGGTCAGCCCTACCTTTTGGCCCTTTTCGAAAGTTCGGGCCCATGTCTCACCAGGATTCGCAGAAGCTTACATGGTTTGTGTGGGTTCTCATTCGCGTCGTGTGTAGTATAGGCTTCTGGGTTTTTGCTTTCGGCTGTGCAGCCTTAACTTCTCGTTCGGCTGATGGATGAAATGCGGCATTATAAATTTCTTTCGTATCTATACCCTCAGCTCTGGCACTGATGGCATAGTACTTATACATGGTCTATGGAGAGTGTGGCCCCCCGTGGGGCCTTCAAATATCCGCGAATGTATTCATTCCCAGCACTCCCAGACATCTGCATCCCAAACCGTTTGGCCCACCCACTGATGCAAAGTTTTTTGGGGTTTCGGATGTTGGGGCAAAGCCGCGGGAAGGGTGGAATGTCATGGCTCGGGTTTGCCCTGAACCCTACAGACCTTACCTTAAACCCTAAACCTTACATTTGTTGGCTACAGACCTTACCCTAAACCCTAAACCCTATTTCTTTTGGCTCAGAAGAACAGAGGACGCTCTCCTCCACAGAACTGTGTACATCTCTTTGTTCTTCTCGTTGTGTCGGCCGCATTCTTCAGTGGAGGCGACAAAATCGAGGCTGACTCGCGATGCGGTGTATAAAAGCGCAAACAAAGAGAGCCCCATAAACATCAAAACCTAGACCCACGCTGGTTTGGCTCAGAGGCACCAGACATGTGGGAAATCAAGCAGCCCACAGGCAGAGTGCTGCGGCTTGTTGTCACTTTTTCTTGTGTGTTCTGACCAAATGGCAATCGCAAACACATGGAAAAACAAACATAAAAATGAACTTTGTGCAGGTAACCTCGGCTGAACATGTACCGAAACAGTGTAATTCGCAGAACATCGCAGAACATAGGACAGCAAACATTTTGTTGGGAATGACTGATGTGGATTTCACGATGTGGGACAGTGCTTGATGTTTGCAGCGGTCTAGGGATCATCCCGCCGCAAATGCATTTTCAAACTTGCATGAGTTGTCACCGACACGAAGTCAAGTGTCACACCTTTTGAGCGCGTAGATCATGCTCCGATCGCATGGACGTTTCACACAGTCAACATGTGCTCACTGTGGGGGTGGTCAATCGGCACAGAAGTAATTACACGTAAGTCCCACAGTAATCTGCCAATAGCCCTATTCGTACCTATGTTCGTAGGAGAGATCATGCCTGCCTTCACCGAGCAATAGTTGACCCTAAACCCCTAAACCCTAAACCTTTAAACCCGTGCGTACAGAAGGCAAGAAAGAGCTGGGGCTTGGCTTTCTGCAATACGCTGCAGTTACAACTTCAGCTACTCCATCACAAGGCAGTCAACATAGGGGCCTGAATAACTAGAATGGTAGGGTTCTCTGGCGGTTCCTTTCAAGGGTTCTGTAAAGGGTTCTATAAGGGCTATTAAGGGCCCCGAATAATTAGAATAAAGTTTGGCGTATATTTTACGATAATCATAATAAGGGACCCCCCAAAACCCCATCCTAATTATTCAGGCAATTACATTACCATTTTACGAGAAGGCGAATGGTCAGCGACACTTCAAGCTAAACCCTAAACCTTAAACCCTCCAAACCCTCCAAACCCTCCAAACCCTAAACCCTAAACCCTCTAAGCCCTAAGCCCTAAGCCTGAGAAAGCTTCGGGTCCCGGGTGAGGATCTTCTGCCTCTCAGGAGCTCGGCATCGGCCTGCACGGCCTGCAGAGACGGGAAGAAATGAAGGGGGTGGTTCTATTTTTATAAAGCTTTAGGGTTTAGGGTTTGTTCTTATGAGGTTTCTGCAAGGGCTCCCTTTTGGGGAGTCCTTGTGACCAGAATCCTATGTAAACTATAGTGTATATATATATATATATACATATATATATACATATATATATATATAAGGTCGGAGCTGGGTCCCCTGTTTTCGCAAAATCCCAATCAAACAAGGCTTGGCTTCAAACCTGGGGTCTGCGATTCGTTGTCTGGACACTCGGATTGAAGTGGACTCTGCAAAACCTATCATGAAGATTCTGGAGCTTCCGAATCGACCTTCGGGCTAAGGCCTGCGAGCTTTCGAGTGTAGGGAGAGATTTGGGGGTTTAAACATAGAAGCCTACGATGCGACGGCCACGATACGAACAAGAGTCGGAGCCTGTTTGGATGTTCTTCCTGAGCGCCCAGCCCATCATGTTTCGCACTCATCAGCCACCTCCTTTTGCGAAGCAAATTGTTGAATCACGCTATCAAAACCCGTATCCCAGCAAAGATCAACAGTCCAAGATCGCTGGATGTGAGCTGGCACAAGTCATGTTCATGCACACCCCGCTCCGAGTGAGTGCATCTAAACAGCATCGGAGATGCCAACGGAGATACACTTGAAATAAATATTGTGATAATCTTGCGGTCTTGCAAACAACGGCGCGTCCTCCGCGGCAGGGGCAGACATTGCTGCATCAAGCTGCAAAGCTCGAAAGCACCCAGCGAAGTGAAACAGATCTTTAGATGCAAGTACTGCGACATGCTTGCAGCTAGGACCAGCTAGGACAGCTAGGACATGCGATTATGTTCACACAGACCTTGGGCCAAGAACGAAGGTGCACAGCTACATGGAACACATGCAGTCGAGGTCAACAATTCAACCCTGAGGCCAAAACTGTTCTTTCTTGCTTTTTTGCGCCAATCAAATCAGGCCATGCCCTAACACCAACGGTCCTCGCAGCGAGGCACAGCAGGCGATGGCGTTGGCCCTAAAGAAAGCTGAATTATGCCAGCATATACAAGGTGAACGTCTTCTAAGGGCTCAAGGCACGGGAAACGTTAGAGGGTGCATGCCGTGCGTGCATTTCTGATCTTATTATTTTAGGATGGATGAGGTCAGTACACGCTTCGGGCTTAGGGTTTAAAGTTTAGGGTTTGGGGTTTGGGGTTTAGGGTTCAGGGTTGAGGGTTTAGGGTTTAGGGAGGTTGCACCTGTGCACGCCAGCCAAACTCCACCAGCAGTCCGGCCCTAAAGTCACAGCACACCAAACACTCCGAACACCCCGATACCTTGGCACGATAAAGACGCAACGCGATAGGTCCTTAGGGTTTTGGGTTTAGGGTCTAGGGCTTAGGGTTGATGTAGGGTTTAGGGTTTAGGGTTTCGGGTTCAGGGTTTGGGTAAGTAGCCTCCTCCGTTGTCGCGCGGGCTCCAGAGCCCAGAGCTCCCAGAGCACCTCGAAAAACGGCAGAATGATTCATGTTTTGTTTGCTGCCCACCTCGCACCCACGCTCACTCAAGGAATCTACATATACAAGTGGGCAGCTTGAAGAACCGGCCTTTTCCGCCCGCTGAGTAACGCGGTCTGCCTAGCCATCCCATAATTCGGCCAAAAGTCAGGAGGTACGTGCGCGCATAGCAGCCGCAGAAGCAGCATCAATGCTGTATCAGCTCATATCTCACCGTCGCGGCTGCCCCTACGTGCCCCTCCGCGCTGCACGAATTTGCTGTCTCTTGCAGCAGCTTTGGCTTCAAGATGGCTTTGCGTGTCAAAATAGACTTTCACATCTTCCAAAAATCCAAGGCGCTCGGCAAGGCCTGGCTTCTGGTCCCGCAAAATCCCACACCACCATCCCAGAATGTGATCCTTGTGCCCACCCAACGTGAACCGCTCTCCGGTCTTTTGAGGGCAGGCATCTCCGGTGGGGTCATCCACTAGCCTCCCAGTCTCTGGCAACTTCAGGAGGGAGACTGTCTCGATATCACGAGCCACCAAAAGGTCAGATCGCACAAGAATGGCGTCCGTGCCTGTGACCACGTAGACCATGGTGTAGCCACCGCGCCTAGCCACAAGATCCAACGCAGAAAGTGAAGCCCCCCAAATATCTACAAGAGGCCACAACCCATCTTCATGGGGGTATGCCAAAGCCAGGGGCTCATCCAATGGCAGTAGAGGGCTGTACTCCACGGATATCACACGCGGCCTGTACTTTGATTCTGTTATCTCCTTGAGAACCCAAAGGTCGTACGAGTCTACGTCAATGGAAATATAGTCAAACTCTTCTGGCACGTGGTACTTGTCGAGTAGAGCCACGATGCCATGCGGGCCAATGATCTCGCGGTGCAAATTGATCTCAAGATTTTCATTGCCCCCATCCAGCAGCAAGCCTGTCCAGCCTTGACGGTGCAAGTTGTAGGTGTTTGAGCCCCCACCCGCTTCCCAGGTGTTTGCATCGAAGCCAAATTCCACGAAGAACTTGTTTGTGACACCTAAATCCCGGAACAAAAACTGAAGAACTCCGTCTTGATAAGACTGTGAATAGATTTTCTCCTCAGCCTGAGCAATCTTCACCTGCCAGGGTGACAAGCCCAGAGCCAATGTTTTCTGCTGCGACTCATGAGCGGCCCATCCAGCGTTGTAGGACCAGATCGAGGCTAGCGATATCAAGCATGCCACAGCCACGAGGTGCGAGACATGCATGGCGACCCAACGGAAGGGCGGACAAATGACGCAACAACACTATATTTGCACATCACCCAGGTTACATCCCGAATCTGGCTAAAGGTCCGTTCCTGTGACATAAGGCATGGCCTGGACGTTCAGCCTTTCGATCTTCCCAGATGCTTGCATGGTTTGGGCACACCAGCCACTTCGGCACTGTTTATGCACAGCTTCTAACGTCTGCTTCTTGCTGCCTCGGCCAAGGGGGCTCAGAACCAGGTCGGCTGGGCTTGTTCAAGGTGTTGCGCATGTGGGGCAAGCAACGTGAAGTTCAGCAGATTTCGCCATACGCTTCTTGGCAGTTTCAGGCTGCTGGGCAGCTTTCTGGCGGAC
>CAJNDV010033664.1:93052-112408 GCA_905221635.1 Symbiodinium sp. CCMP2456 | reverse complement strand
ATACTATTCTGGGGGGGGGGGGGGTCCTTATTATAATTAGCCATAGTGCTCTTGGGGGTCCTTGTTATAATTAGCCATAGTGCTCTTGGGGGTCCTTATTATAGTTATAGCATAATGGACCCCAAAACCCTTATTAGAATAAAGGCCCCTACATTGAGTTTTGAATTGAAGATTTATTCGCTTTCGGGTCTAGGGCTTTAGGGTTTAGGGTCAACTTCCAGTGCTTCGGGACATGTTGGACGAAGCCCATGGATCTACACCATCATCAGCAAACCTGCAAAAGAACTCCGTGGTTCTGAGTGGGGACTAGGCTGATGGATCTCTGAGATAAGCCCTGGAAGTCTCTTGTAGTAGTCCCAATAGTCCATTCCAAATTCCCCCATTCCCTCCGTAAACCCTAAACCCTAAACCCTAAACCCTAAACCCTAAACCCTAAACCCTAAGGCCCTAAATCCTAAACCGAAAACCAAGGAGACAACTCCTCGGGAGAGCCCACGCTGAACCCCAAACCTTACACCCTAAACACCCCGCAGGGAAGTCAACAGGGGCTCAGGGCTGGGTCCAGAGGAAGTTCACGGCTTCGGGTTTAGGGTTTAGGGTTTAGGGTTTAGGGTTTAGGGTTTAGGGTTTAGGGTTTAGGGTTTAGGGTTTAGGTTTCAAGGTTCAGGGCTTTTAGGCCTTTTAGGGTCTGAGGTTTCGGGTTTAGGGTTTAGGGTTTAAGAGATCTAGATCCCACGACAGACTGTTCAATCCTCTTCTGCATTCAAAAATCCGAACCATTCGCATCGCAAGTGCATTTCCAAGCTCACACTCCCCTAAACCCTAAACCCGAAACCCTCAAACTCAACATCTGACACGGGATATAGGAGCTTCAGTACTCAGAATCATTAGGTTTTTTTGGCAAAAAGGGGTTTCTGCGAAGAGTTGCTACAACGGCTTGCTACTGGGGCATTCCTAATAGACTAGGCTTGTTGGGTTAGTTGTGAATGTATGTGTGCAAGACTCTGATTAGATACGAACTGAAGAGGAATATCGTCATAAACTATTCCGGTCTCTGGTGAAGAAAGGAACCAGTTATAAGCAGAGCGGGCGATTGGTACACCACCCAGTTGAAGTCTATTGCCCTGCTTGTGAATCTGAACCTCTGAGCATACCCTGATGGCTCTTCCAAGCATATGTATGTATATATATATATATGTATGCATGTAGATGCATATGCATATATATATATATGTTGTATGAATGACAAGCAACAAAACTAAAGGCCCTTGGTCCGGGTCGCTCTTGATCCGGGTGCCCTGGAGGATTTGATCATTGGGGTTGCGGAGGTTCCACCTTGGAGGGGTGTCGTTGGAGCACGAGGAGGAGGCCAAGAACGTCTTCTGATGATACTGGGAGGATCATGGGACTTAGTAAGCAAGGTTCTAAGTACCCTAATTGGGATTATAATTATAGTTACCTTATTTATAACCCTAGTTACTAAGCCCCATGATCCTGCAAGGGGGGTCCCCTAAACCCAAAGCCCTACACCCATTTTAAGACGTAGTGTGTTTCAGGGTTCAGGGTCGTAACCTGAAGGGCTAGGGGGCAGAGGTCGTTGGCCTGGTCGGGAAAGGATGTTTTTGGGATGCGATGATACTTTAGGTCGTTTGGTGGTCCACCTTTGATGTGTTTGGCCAACAAGGCTGTGGGTAATGCGGTTCGGAGCCGGCTGAAGCGAGATTGGGCCAGACGCACTAACCTTTGTACACCCCCAAACTACGGATGTACTTGGGATGCTCCGGGAGTGTTTTTTTGTTATCCACCGCGCCATGAAGCCGCCTGCATCCGTGAGGACCAGCGTGCCGTGACCTCCTTCAACTTGTCCGGGAAATGCAGCACACAGCCGCTCACCGAAATAAGAGCTCTTTCAGGTCGTTTTAGGATTCTGGGAAGCAGTGCGTCATAAAACCCTAAACCCTAAACCCTAATGGTTTTGCTCTGCCCCCAAGCTGCTTGAGACTTCGGCTTCAATCGGCCTCAAATCCGCGAATTTGCAAAGGCTTACACCTCTTACTCGACACGAATGGCGCTAAATTAGGGTCTACAATAGTGAAAATAAACAGGTCTAGGGGGGGATTGGGCTGGATCCTAAGCCCTAAAGCCGAAATACTGGGGAGTCTCCGGAAATCGTGAGTTCCAAACCCTAATCCTGGTTCTTGTTACAGAACTTAGCTTTAATGTACCATCGTAGGGAACTATAGTGTATAATAGGGTTTCCTCGTTCTGACAACTTCAAGTAAGTTCCTTAACATGAGCTCAGAATTCTACATAGTTCGATCCTGACAAGCGGACCCTTTATTCTACAAGCACCATAGACATCAGATGTTGATGTGTCGTGAATTGGGCTTCTATATCGTGTCTCAAAGAACTACAGCTGGGGCTGACTGACAATTCTGTGGGTTTGTAGAGTAGGTGCGCAGCACATGATTTCTGAAAGGAGCCGGAAACCCTTTGGAGGTCCCTAAACCCTGAACCCTAACCCCTCAACCCTAAACCCTCAACCCTCAACCCTAAACCCTAAACCAGGAAACCTTCCAGCTCTCCGATTTGAGGCAGGAGTCCGGCTGGAGCTGCGGGTTTAGGGTTTGGTATGTAAGGCTTTGGGATTCAGAAAACCACGAGTTTGGTATTTATAGGGTTTGGGGTTTAGGGGTTTAGGGTTTAGGGTTTAGGGGTTTAGGGTTTAGGGTTATAGGGCTTTGGGTTCAGGGCTGAGGATTTGTGGCTCAACAAAGAAGGGTTTATGCGGTTTAGTCAGAGGTTCGGACCGAGCCCTGCATCAGACTTTTGGCCCCGTAAGCCCCAAACCCTGATTAGGGCTTACCCACAGGCCCCATAGTAGTTCCTTTTTGGGATTACCTAATGGGATCCTAAATACAAACCACAAAAAGGAACTACTATAGGGCCTATGGGTAGGGTTTAGGGGAAGCAGAAGCATTCTCGGGGTGCTACCTGCGGCTCGGGAAACCGGCGGTTTTACGGGTATACCGCGCAATGAAGGCGTCATAACCTACCCTTCTGTAGGCCCTCAAAATCCCATTCTGACAGTATGGGGCTTTGAGCAAAAAAAAAAAGCGACCCAAATAAATGACCCCCAACATAGCAAGGGCGAGTCGCTGTTCCATGGTGGAATCCGTCAGCACAGAAGTGACCTTCAGCGGAATCCTAAGCCCAAAACCCAGAGCCCGAGACCTCAGAACCCTAAAGCCGTTTAGGGTTTAGGGTTTAGGGTGTACAAGCCAGAATATTAACCAATACTACGGTTGATGGTATAAACCCTGCATTACCCATAATAATGAATATACCATAATTCCTTAAGGCAGTCCAGGATTTATATCATCAACAGTATTCCCTAGGGTTCCTTGTTACTATAACTCCGATATTAAAAGGAACTCCGAAACCGTCTTCGGCTCAATAAGGCCCCTATATCAGACTTCAATCCCCACATCCAAAGCCCAAAAACTCCCTAAACCGCTAAACCCCTGAACCCTAAACCCTCGAAGTATCGCGGCTCACTGCGGGATCTAGAGCTGCCAAAAAGGCAGGGGTCCTAAACGCCCTGGGTTTAGGGTTCACGGGTTTGTTTAGGGGTTTGGGGGTCTAAGGTCCAGGGGTTTAGTAGGTGTAGGCTTTACGGTGATTAAGAGGTTCCCCAGTACGTAGCCCCTTATCAAGAAGGGCAACCCTCTGTCCTAGTCTTTGGTTGGTTTGAAAGAGAAGACGCCCAAAGCAAAAAGGGCAACTGATAGAACTGTATCAATGCAGACCCTGATTGGTCAACCACCTGTGCTGAAGGATCCTAACTATTCTTCAGAGCTTGATGCCTAGGCTTAGGATTCAGGGAAACCCGTGAAAAAATAACCTCGCCTTAAAGGCCTCATGATAATGATCCCTACCTATAGTCTCCATTGTAGTTCCTTTTTTTGGTTTAACCAATTATATATTAAGGATTCTATAAGGTATCCCCAAAAAGGAACTACAATGGAGACTATAGGTAGATTCTAGATTCATCCTGCGGGGTTTGTGAACCCAGGGTTCACATTGCATTATCTGATATTGAACTATCTCGTAGACGAGGTGCAAGCCCCATGAGCCCCACTTCAAGCATGTTTGAGAACACGCAGATGTAGGGTTCAGTTTACCGGGTGCTTACCGTGACTTGAGACTGCGATGCAAAGGCAGCTCCAACAAGCGCCCTTGAGTGTTGACAGAATTGCTGTTTCGATTCTGACTATGAACCCCCTCCCCCTCAAAAAAGCGCCAAAACCTGATTCCTTAAACCCGCTACCCTTCGGATGTGCTTGAGATGTACAACGTTTAGGGCTCGTGTTTTTTTATTTAGGGATTCCCTTTTCAGTTTAGAGGCGCGGTCAAGGGTTTCAACCCCTCTCTCTGAGCTGAGGGCGAATGCAACGTCTGGGTTTAGGGTTTAGGGTCTAGGGTTTAGGGTGTAGGTTTAGGGTTTAGGGGTATATAGGGTTTAAGTAGGATCCGGCGGGAAAAAATGAAACTTGTCTAGTTAACTAATGCAGACGCCAGGAAGATTTCCAAGGAGGCTCTTGGAGAAAAAGACCTCTTTCGTTCTTTGAACTAGTTACGAGGGTTGCGAGTTCAGGGTTTTTAGGCTTTCGGGTTTGAGCGTACAGAGTGAATGGATTCTGGGAGTTAGCGTTGTAGACCGCGGTTCGAGACCCGTGCATCATTTCCCACACCACCAAACCTTATAAGAAATGTAAATTTTTTAAGACACCAGGTATCGGATAAAACCCCAAATAGTTAACAGCATAAGTGCTTGAGCCGGAGGTCAAAACAGAAAAGGATTTTGGGGTACATTATCGTCTGTTTATACATGGACAATGAAGGGATACAATTACAAGTTTTATTCATAACACAAAGTTCGGCAAGGCTCTTCCATGCCATTTCTTGAAGCTCGACAGTCTGTGGTCTTGAGTGGTTAGAAGTGAAGACTGCAGCTTGTCGTGCCAGCGAACCCCGGGACTTCTCTTTAGGGTTTAGGGTTTAAGTCCGGCTTAAGAATTCAATGCATGCGAGGCAAAGTTGTGGTAGAAGAGCCGAAAGGCCCTCGCTCTTTCCCGCGGGCAAGTCGTGCGATGGCACGGTTTTTCAGCGCGACCTTCAGCAGCTCAGCTCAGCGGCCGACTTTCGGCCCCTTCCGTCCGGAAAACGCACGGGTTTGCACCTTGGGGACCAAATGACCCTTATAAGTAGGGGTCCTATACCCTTATACTATGAATCCCTATATGGTATATGAACCTGAAAACCTTTTGGGGTTCATTTCGTCCTTAAGGCATTCTTACTGGTCGCATCAGGGTCGCCAAGGACCCATGTCAGCGACTGATTCAAGCGCTGGCTTTGCTGCACCAAGCATCCTTCCAAAACCCTGAACCCTAAACACCATGGATCTGGGTGTCCTCGTCGCCCAAAGTAGAAGCACGACAATCCGTGTCTCCGCAACTAGGTCATCAGGGCAACCGGCAAGCCCCAAAGCCCAAACCCTAAACCCGAAACCCCCTAAACCCAACGCCCTGTAGACATGAACCCCCACACGTCTCTGGAACCCTCTTTGAATCGCTAAGGTGTTGCCTTGGCCCCCAAAACCCGGGAAAGTAAAGAGACCCCAGCCACCCGCACAAGAAAGAATAAATAAATCTCGTAAGACCCTGTTCCAAACTTCGATAGAATTCCTAAACTCTATAAACCCTAAACGTTAAACCCTACACATAGACCCCACGAGCCCTAAACCCGAATTAACACCCTAACCCTAAACCTACCCATAGGCCCCATGGGTGTTCCTTTTTGGGGTTACCTTACAGGATTCTATGTATGAAAGCCAAAAAGGAACTGCTCTAGGGCCTATGGGTAAACCACACCCCAAAGACCCGTTGAAAAAGTCTGCTGCCGCGCGGCTACCAAGGCTTGCGGGTTGTAGCGCACGGTGAAGCCGAGTGGAACACCCGCTGCTTTCACCAGCATCCTTTTTTGGCTTTAGGCTTAGGGCTTTGGGCTTAGGGCTTTAGGCTTAGGGCTTTGGGCTTATAGGGCTTTGGGTTTGGGGCTTTAGGTGCTTCTTTGAGAGCTTGATGAAGTTTTGTTCAAGTTTTCACTCGGGTCTTAGGTCGTTGTTTTTTTGGGGGGTTAGGGGTTCGGGGTTGAGGCAGGGCTATAACCTTTATTTGAAGATCGGGATTTTGCAGGGGTTGCGGACTTAGAGTTTAAGGCTTAGGGTTAGGGTTTAGGGTGTAGGGCTTAAGGTCTGAGATTGGGCGATTTAAGCTTTCCGGAATTCAGGTGTCCCAATTCTGCGGATTCTCAATGCTAGCTACTAGCCCAAGAGCCGGCAAGCTCTAAAACCTGAACACCAAACCCAAAACCCTAAACCCTGAACCCTGAACCCTAAACCCTAAACCCTAAACCCCTCTAAACCCTAAAACCCCAAACCCACACCTTCAACTCAAACCTGATGAAGCAAAGCCAGAAATTGAACATCAAGGTTTGTCGGGTTCAGTGCTTTAGGGTTTGGGGCTAAGCCCTTCTTGTAGCCCCACATCCCCACGATGTATACAAGAAAGGGAGTGGCTCTAAATCTGAGCTTCCGAACCTCTAAACTAACAGGTGCTTGAACCCATAAGTCCGAAACCCAAACTCCCAAACCCTACTCACCACAAAACTCCAAACCCCGGCAACTTGGCTTAGGGTTTAGGGTCTAGGGTTTTGAAACCCTCAACCCGAAACCCGACACCCTAACGCCTAATGCCTAAACCCTAGACCTTAAACCTAAACCCTTAACCCTAAACCCTTAAACCCTAAACCTTAAACCCTAAACCGAAAAGAGACCTCGCAGCAGTCGAGGCACAGGGTCTTCGTCTCCGACGCAGCATTCACATGAGCCATCAGCTCGGACTTGGCAAGGGCTGCTGGAGATTCCGGGTTGGAGCGTTTAGTGTGTGGCCTTATGATTAGAATTCCTTATAATAACTACACCCTATTCTAATTATTAACCCCCCATATGAAGGTTGCGAGGGCGGTTTATTGGGTTCACGCGATTGGGGGTATAGGCTGTATAGGATTTAGGGTTTGGTGCTTTGGGCTTAGACTTTCGAGTTTGAGGCATGTTGGGGCTAGGTTTTGGATTGATTATATAGGGCTTGGGTTCGGGATGGGTATAATTTGGATCAGCTGCCTTCACTTCTTGGAAAACGAAACTCAAAAAAGGTCAAAGTCTACGCATTCCACTACTAAGTTCTAAGATGGCCGGTATATGGTTCTAAATCCTCGACGAACTACCCGGGAGTTTCGAAAAAGGGCCGTACCAGAGACCCGTTTCTATCTATCTCTGTCTCGATCCTGTATATCTATCTAACTACCTATCTATCCATCTATCGATCTATCTATCTTTCGATCGGTCTATCGATCTGTCTAGCTATCTATATATCTTTCTATCCATATCTATATCTATATCTATATCTATATCTATCTATCTATCTACCTACCTATCTATCTATCTATCTATCTATCTATCTTTGTATCTACCTGGTTATCAGCCGTTGCATCTACCCATCTATCCACATATCTGTCTATCTATCGGTCTATCTCTCTGTCTCTCTATCTGTATATCCCTCCATCTATCTATCTGTCTATCTATCTATCTGCCTATATGCTCGTCAACATATATATATATATATATGTGTGTGTGTGTATATGCATGTATGTAGGTACGTATGTATGTACGCATGTATGTGTATGTATGCATGTATGTATGTATGTATGTATGTATGCGTGCATTTATGTATGTGTATACATATATATACATATAAATAGATAGATACATGTTTTATCGTATATATACATATATATATATATTGAAACTGCACCGGTTCCTTTCTGTTTACGATGTTAAGATGAATGTGAATATTGTGTGCACCTATAGTGGTGGACCTATCTATCTAGCTATTGTAATCATATCAGAAACCCGCGAAGCGAAACTTCTAAAGTCTGGAGCCCTTGACGATTAACTCCGACACACCTATACAACCCAATAAGGCCCTATAGGTACGCCAAGAGTTACGCACTGTTGCAGCCCTTGTAAAACGCCGGAATGTCCCCTGTCAAGTGCCCTGCAAGGCGGCAGCGCAAGCGAGATACGGCTTGGATGGTCCTTGGTAGGTTTTAGGTATTCAATTTGGTTGTGGTGGTTTCTGCAGCGGGCAGTTTGGAGGCTCGAATGTCGCGTTTACGGGTCTATAAGGTTGAGGATTTTAGGATCTAGTAGGTAGCGGCGAATTGGCGGCCATGGCTGTCTTGATAGCTGTTTCTTCTTTGGCTTTTGGCTGGTTTCAAGCTTCATACATCTTTACAAGGTATGTTTACTAGGGTGTTGACCCTAAACCCTAAGCCCAGCATTACCACGACGTTCATGAATAACTGCACTGTTAGGGTTTAGGGTTTAGGGGTCTTAGGAGTTGCAGCTTTCTGAAGCTCTCCGGAATCTCAGGCTGACCTGAACATCTGAAACCATGACACCTGACACGGGGGGGTTAACAGTTTGACTAAGATGTTGTGGGGAGGGGTGCTTGTGATGTAGGGCCTAACATCAACGGAGCCTGTTTCTTTCTGTCAGACCTCTTTTGTGCTCGCCGCTTCAACATCTTGCTGCTGGAATGGCTTTTGATTTTGCGGGCCGTTCATGCAGCATAGTGGTGGAACTTTCTTAGGCTAAGGGTGTGTTCAAGAGTCTGCCCTTCTTCTCTCCCCTTCCTGTCGAACACGGAAAGGATCGCATATACCCAAACCTGACGGGTTGAGGGGGCGGGTAGGGGTCAGGGTGGGGTTGCGACTGAAGGTACGCCAGCTGAGAACCTGACATGTCTGAAGCGCGGGGGAAGAGTCACGAGAATCCAGGAGGAGTTTGAGCCAAGTTCTTCGGCAAGCATGGAGGGGCTAGGCTAAACTCTATAATTGTACTCCTCGTGCCCAGAGGATAGACCAACAAAAACAGAGGTTAATGTAGGAACCTGACTAAGAAACCCTGGGCCTTTATTTGGGGTTGTCAATATGAATCCTAATATATATTGGGGTCATAGGGCCAGGGTTTGTTAATCAGGTTCCTACATTAGGGTGTAAGGTTTGAGTGTGTAGGGAACGGAGCATGTAGGAGTTCATGTATCGGATCTGGGAGTTGCGGTTTGGGGGTTAGGGTTGACCTGCCCTTACTACGAAAACCCCTTTAAAGCAGTGTAGCGCCCTCTGAACTCCCAAAATCGCTAATCCCCAAAACTTAAAAATCTTATAAAACCCTAGTAAACTCCCAAGGAATCCCTGATCCCTAAACCCTAAACCCTAAACCCTAAACCCTAAACCTCTAATGAACTCCCAAAATCTCTACTTGCCACAGGAATCCCTACAGTCTCTCTGGGTCTGGCAGAATGCCTGTGGGCCAGGAACCTATTTATATATATATATATATAGAGAGAGAGAGAGAATGCTTTCTGTATTTATATATATATATAAGAATAAGTATATGGTTTCATATATATTATATGTACAGATATACTGAAAAAACTAGGATCCTTGGACTACACCACAAGCCAGGTCTAGATTGGACAGTTTTAACCAGAGCACCTTAAAGGAAACGGTGACAATTCGATTCTGAACGTTGTGCTTTTTTACGGCCTAGGTTGGTTGGGTTTAGGGTCTAAGGTTTAGGATGTTGTGCTTTTCTGCAGATCCTCGTGTTCGTGGGAGGCTGATCCCGAAGTCCTCTCTGCTGAGCCGTTCTTTTGCCACTGGCTCTGTCGAGTTGGGGTGGTCCTTTGCCCCACAGAGCACCGCAAAGAAAGCATGCCGGAAGATCCACCCTCCCACCTTCACACAAAGCCCTCGAATCCACATTCTAAAACCTCTAGCTTCACCCTGAACCACAACCGTACGTGGGAGTACCAGCACTAATCATCCTTGGTCACGGGTCGAGGACTGAGGATTTTGGGAGCCGAGACAGTTTGCGGCTCAGGGTTTAGGAGTTCGGAATTTGGGATTTGGGGTGCTAGGTTTGGCTAAGGGAAAGGCGGGCCCTAAATCAGCTTCGAATCCTTAGCCTGGCATGCAATGCTTCTGCCGCATTCTGTCGAATTCCATGCATATCGGATGCGCTGCATCTTTGACAAGAGCTGCAGTTACAGCTTTTCTCGCCACGAGGACTTTGCGCTTGCAGGATTTTACGGAGTTCAAGCTTGTGGGTGCAAGCACACAGTTGTCTACACGACATAGATGGCTGGATGCGCATGAGGCATATGAACTGCGAAACTGTAGCCGAGCATCATATGCAAACATCAGGTCATGGTAATGGTGATACGTTCTCGACTTTTGATTTTACTCATGCTTCTGGTTCTTCCTCTAAGAACTTCTACTTCTACTTCTGCTTCTCTACAACTTCCACCACTACCACCACTACTGCTACTGCTACTGCAACTGCTACTACTACTACTACTCCTCCTCCTCCTCCTCCTCCTCCTCCTCCTCCTCCTCCTCCTGCTACTGCTACTGCTACTGCTACTGCTACTGCCATTGCCACTGCCACTGCCACTGCCACGGCTACTGCTACTGCTGCTACAATACTACTACTGCTACATCGCTACTCTACTACTACTACTACTACTACTACTACTACTACTACTACTACTGCTACTACTGCTACTACTACTACTACTACTTCTTCTTCTACAAGAACTAAGCAGCCCTTCAACGACCAGTACTGAAGCCTTATACCACCACCCTATTCTAAACCGCAACTGCACAGCTTGTAGCAGCGCCAGGTCATTGACTTCCAACGGCCTGAGGGGTGACAGGGCTTTTGGGGGGTGATCCCTGCAGCAAGAATCCAGATAATTGGGATCAATTAGGATTCCCAGTATTGATTTGGCCGGTGTAAGGCGGGTGAAGCTTCCTAAGGATCCACGTGTTGCATAACGGGCCTAGGGGGGTTCATAGCCTTTATGCGGGGTTCCTTGCACGGCATCGAATTCTTGGAAATGTTGGTAGCGGTTCAGCCCGGCAGTACGTGTCCTGCTTAAGGGATTGTTAGGGAAAGGCTTGGACGTTTGAAAAGGCTCATCATATGTTCAGGGTTTTGCTGGCTGTGTGGTTTAGGGGTTGCGGGTCAAAGTTGCAAGTGCTTCAGGACGGTGTTGTGAGTTATCTTCTAGGTGAAGTTTTGTACACCTACGGGTTTTGGGTGCTGTGGCTTCGGAGGTCAGGTTCTGGTGGCCTTCCGTGACACTCTGCCGAGAACGAGCAGGTATTGTTTTCTAAGCCGAATAGTGCGAGTTTCGAGTCAAAGTTTGGAGTGTAGGGTTTAGGGTTTAGGTATGATCTTGAAGACTGCAGGTACTGGATGTCAGCCATGCAAGGGTCCCTTAGCCAGAGAGGCTGATCATGCTGCCCATGGTCTTAAGAAAGATTGCAGAAGTACACAAGCGATACTAAGTAGCCCACACATTGGTAACCCAATTCCTCAGAACCCCAAACAGCAAAGCACAATGCGGCCACAGCATCTATCCTTGCTTCGGCTTTCAACTTTTGTTGGCTTTACCCTATAAGCAGTGTAAACCCAGCTGAAACACAATAGTTTTAGTTTTAACGATCCTTGTCCATTCGGTTCATATTACAGCACACAGAACCAAAAAGGTAGCTTTAATGATCTCTTTCAATCTGGTTCCTTTTACAGTACACAAGGGCCAAGAAGGTTCCTACAGGACAGATGGGGTCAATGTCCTTCCCAAAGCCACCGGTTCACAGGTTCGACAAGACCATGATAAGCAGCTTATGATTATAACCCCCTGGCAAGGACAACTTAGAGTTTGAACCCCCTCAACCCTGAACCCTGACAAGGGTTCAGGGTTTAGGGTTTAGGGAGTTTGACCCTAAACCCTGAACCCTAAACCCTAAGAAGGCAAAACTCCAATGCGTGAGCAATCCCCAATCAGGCTGAGAGCTTGGTGCTTAGGGCGTGTAGGGTCCATAACACGAAATCTATTTGGAATCTATGTGTCTCAGTATCTCTGCCAAGGCTATGTAGGGCCCTTTGTCTACTACTTGCCCTAAAGTTTTGGTTCACCAAGCAAGTTTAAACCCTCAACCCCTCAGCCCGAAAGCCCTAAGCCCCAAAGCCTCATTTTGTAGGTGAGCGGCTCACAGCCCCCTTTGCCCCCTTCGAACGAGTCGAGACGTCAGGCTGCAATTTGCCGGCGTAGCACCTGGGAGCCCGTGGCTTCGTAGAGTTCAGATGGACACGGTTTTAGGGTTTAGGGTTTAGGGTTTAGAGTTCAGAGGTTTAGGGTTTAGGGTGTAGGGGTTTAGGGGGTTTATGGGTTTGGGGGTGTAGGGGTTTATGAAATTTAGGGTTTAGGACACGATTTAGGGTTTAGGGTTTAGGGTGTAGGGGTTTAGTGGGCTTTGGGGGATTAGTGGGTTTAGGGGTTTGGGGGGCTTAGGGCTTTAGAGGTTTGGGAATTCTTATCAGGGCTCCCCGCTATATATAGTTCCGCGAGATTGGTAGGGGGGGGGAGGGGTTTGCTTTCCTAAAGTCCCGATAGGAAATCTCTGGCTGGGCCAGGGTGCCCTCACGGCTTGTTGAGGGTGACGCTAATGGAAAGGATACAGTGTATGAATGAATGGCTCAAAACTGATAGCTAGGCCATAGAGAACTACGCGATTGCTATGATGTCGGGGTGCAGACGCTTTCTCAATCGTACAAGCGCAGCCGCCCGGAGCAACTAGCTTCACTCTACTACTAATGGTATAGAAGCTTCAATACGTCGACGAGTGGTTGGGGTGTTTTCCACAATATGATGAGTCAGAATAAGAAACCCCAATTAAGGTGATGATGGCGATAATTCTATGTATGTGCCAACAAAGGCGTAAACAAAAAGAAACTGCACCACACACCCCTCCCGAAATCTCACAAAACCCCGTAACTCCCAATTAGGACACTATCACAAAAAAACACAGAATAACAACAAAGAGTTGGAATTCTCGGCTCAAGATACGTAAAGTCCTGGAAGCTATTGGTCTGCGAGGTACCTACTTTTGTGTGTAGCTTACCTTATAGTAAGCATGCTACAGGCCCGGCCTCCGCGATGCTGGAAAACACGGTAGCTGAACATGGATCTATAGTTTCGGGTCTCGCTAGGCTTTGGGGTAAAAGGTTCAGGCATTTTCCGGGTTCACGAAGACTTATACCCGCAGCAGATGACCGAGCCTATGCAAACCCAACGCTGAACCCCGAAACCCGGAAGAAGGATCGTTGTTCTGCCCATAGGCCCTAAAGTAGTTCCTTTTTGGGGTTCATATATAGAACCCTATAAGGGAACCCCAACAAGGAACTACTATGGGGCCTATGGGTGCTTGCTCACACGCTCGCGCCTCGCCACCAGAAGCCAAGCTCCCCAATGCACCCGAGGCAGAAAGCCCAGAGAACAGAAAACGACGCTTTAAACCCCAGACGTCTAAACTTACCTAAACCCGAAACCCTAAACCCTGATCTCTGAAACCTAAACCCTAAACCCTAAACTTCTAAACCCTAATCCCTAAACCTAAACACCGAACTCGAAAGCCGAAGCCCGGCTGCAGATACCCTGAGCCCTAAAACGCAGTGCCTGCTCCAGCTTCAAAGGCAAGCCCAGTCGGGGCCAGTCCTGGTTTAGGGTTTAGGGTTTAGGGCTCTTTGTGAATGTCGGAGTAGGACTGTTGGGAAACGACGGTACAGTCCTACGCACAGATTTTCATACGGGCGGGCTATACCGGAACAGTTCTAGATACTAATGTTACTAATATTCATTCTTCAGACCCATGATGTATGCATGGGTAGCAGATCTCTACGAGGTAGGTCTGAATCATCTGCCTTAACCATCCTTAACCATTAGTTGTCTTATTGTAGCTTCACTTGAAAAGACGCCCCCCTCCCCCCCACAGGAATCATACTGGCAATTTTTGCAATCTTCAGGCTTCTACATTAAGTGCTCTTATGCTGAGAATGCGGATCGGCCTTGGTCTCTGCTTGGTTCCAGAAGCCCTGGTTGCAGCGTAGACACTACTCCTGAACCTCGAATCCCCAAACCCTAAACCCTAAACCCAGACCCTAAACCCCAAACTTTACTCAACAACCCTCTACCTCCATCAACTCTCGCCCCCATAGGCCCGATCAACCCCTAAACCGAACTCCCTATCCAGAGAGACGGGGTGAGCTAACTAGCAATGTCTGTTCTCCCCTTGAAGTCCCTCCGATCATCAAGCGGGTGCCCCTGTTTTTAAGAAGCTCAAAACATTCAAGCAGGGCTGAGGATTTAGGATTTAAGTTATAGGGTTTTCGGAGTTTTGGGGTTTAGGGATTTAGGCTTAACTTAAGTGTTTGGTTGTAGCGTCAAGGTCTGCGGTTTAGGATTAGATTTCAAGCATTTAGGGTTCAGCTCGACAACTTGACGCCCTAACACAGACTAGCGGTCTGAACAAGTCTATAGGACCATGAAGACAGCCTACCTGCCCCAACCCTTACTGCAAAATTTATACATGGGCTCTGACCCGTTCATTACGGGGTATAAGCCCTGACAACAATGGGCAGTTGGAACCACGCGTAAACCTAGAGCCTGGTAGAACTATAGGTTCACAGGGTTTAGGCTACCCTAAACCCTTCACCCTAAACTCCTGAACCCTAAACCCCAGAACCCTAAAACCCTAAACCCTAAACTCCTGAACCCTAAACCCTAAAACCCGAAACCCTAAACTCCTGAACCCAAAACCCTAAAACCCCCAAAACCCTAAACTCCTCAAACCGAGACAACATAGGGTTTAACGCTTTTAGGGCTTAAGGGTTTATGGGGCTTTTAGGGTTTAGGGTTTAGAGGGCTTTTAGGGCTTAGGTTGTATAGGGTATGTAGACAACATGCCCCTTCAAGGCCATGGCCACACTGTTCAGCTGCTTCAGGTCCGAGACCTCGATGACCGTTTGGGGTGTAGGGTTCAGGGTTTAGGGTTCAAGGTTTAGGGTATAGGGTTTAGGGTTGAGGGTTTAGGGTTTAGGGTATAGGGTTCAGGGTTTAGGGTTGAGGGCTTAGGGTATAGGGTTCAGGGTTTAGGGTTTAGGGTTGAGGGTTCAGGGTTTAGGGTTGAGGGGTTCAGGGTTTAGGGCTTAGGGTTGAGGGTGTAGGGTTCAGGGTTTAGGGTTGAGGGTTTAGGGTTTAGGGTTCAGGGTTTAGGGAAGTTCGAGAATTTGACAAGGACTCCGTGAGGGTTCTGTAAAACAAAAATTGTTGGGTGTGGGTCTATAATGGTTTCAAGGGTTAGTAAGGGCCTTACGGATCAGAATAAGTAACGGAGGGAACAATAACATATACTGTGGGAAGGGGTAGAGATTCTAAACACAAAAAGCAACTAAGTTTTCACACCTCAAGTGTGGTCGGGGTTTCAGGGTTTCGGGCGCAGGGGAATAGGGTCTAAGCTAGGACCATGCAGCTCACCATGCCCAAACGGCCGGGCCATGACCTTAAGTCCCACACCCTCGTAGCTCTTACTGAAAGATACAGAGAGAGATCGAGAGAGAGGGATAGAGGAAGAGAAAGAGAGAGTGAGCGAGAGAGAGAGGGAGAGGGTGACAGAGAGAGAGAGAGGAGAGAAAAAAAAAAGACATGCCCCGGCAAGGGGGTGGGCACCCGCGTTGTCTCCGCGTCCGAAGAGATTAAGACGCAAGTGGCGCACGGAGCTCCGAAAACGTCTTGGCCCCGCGCATCGCAGGAAAGCAAGACAAGAAAGCAGTAGGATCAGGTTACGCTTAGCGAATAGGAAGGAGTCAGTCAACAGCCGAAGGAAAGGTATGATTGGGCACCCGAGTCCGTTGTTGCACACTCCAACGCAAATCAGATCGCATCAGCGACAATGGTTCGTGTGGGCAGTAATGACCACGCGACCACAAGCCAGCAACCCTCGTCTTGTGTAGCTGGCCCAATATTCTGTGGTTCTCTTCAAGGCAAAGGGTGGCATCCCTTGGCGTGATACCCAAGCAATCTGCTGCAACCCACACAAGTAGGTCGCGGACTCCTAAAGTACCTGCCGCGACCTGAGTGTGCTCCGGCAGGAGTTGCAAGGTTGGGGTGGTAGCCTCCGGGCCACATATCCAAGAACAAAGTTGCGCAAGCTGGCACCTAGGAGATGCACTGAAGGAGAGGCACCCAACACAACTTCAACATTCGCTTCCAGATCATGGCATGCTTCCCCTCCCAACAGGTGGAGTGTGATATCTGCTGCCTCCTGATGCCTCGCAAACACATGCTTGACCTAGGATTCTGGGCTGTCATGCACACCTGGGCATGCCTGGAACGAGCAAAGCACCTGATGTGCAGTTGCGCGCTCTCTGTCGCTCGCAAATTTCGGAAGGGCGATGAGACGCCATGGAGCTCGCTAGACATGCGCGTGCGGGGCAAACGCACACAAACAGGTGGAAGGAACGAAGGAACCGGTGGTCCTAAACCCTAAACCCTAAACCCTTAACCTCTAAACCCTAAACCCTGAACCCCTAAACCCTAAACCCTAAACCCTAAAACCCTAAACCCTAAACCCCTAAACCCTACACTCTGCACGAAGGCTCCTGCCTCTGCCAAGCAAAGTTGTTGAATATAGGGGCCTTAACACGGTGTAGGGTTTCAGGGTTTAGGGTTTAGGGTTTAGGGCTTTGGGGCCCATTATGCTATACTTATAATAAGGACCCCCCTCCCCCCCCCAAAAAAAAAGTATTGGTAAGTATTTCGGCCCCTACATTACCCTCGCTTCAGAGCCATGAGGGAAGAGGCTACTCGACCAAGAACAGTTCGTGAGTCTAGGCGGGGTCTGCGAACGGTTTCAGGCTTCAGAGTCTTGGGATTAATATAGAGGCCTTAATATTAGAATAGGGTTCTGGGGCTCCTTATTATAACTATATAGTAAACACACCCCAAAACCCCAGTCTAACTACTTCTAAGGAAGTGGGGGGGGGTGCCAAGCAAAATCGTTTTACTGTTGCTGCTCCCAACTCGAACTTTTCGTCTTCCCTGAACTTAACTAGCCCAACACGCTAACCACCATGAAGGGCCTGTCTCATACGGAACGGATACCCTTATCCTGAAAGGTAGTATAGGGACCTTCATGATTAGAATAGGGTCTTTGGGAACTCTAGTACAACCATAAAGACCCTAATTTGAGGTCCTAAGGACTATAGTACTCGCAATCTCCAGACTGCTCGAGAACCCCAATCCCTAAACCACATAATAAACCCCTTACGTACACAACCCCTACTGTGAAGCCCCTGTAGTATCCTGAGGCCGGGGCCGTAGTGATCCAGTGCTCCTGCGCCAGACGCTTGGACTGGCGAAGTAGCTCTGCCTCGCCGTGTCAGAACCATGCTGTTGAGATTTGGGCTTCAGGATTTGGGACGATTTAGGGTTACAGGGATTGGGATAATTTAAGACCCAAGGGGTAGGCAACTTACAGTTTTGACAGGCTACTGCAATATAAGCCGATAGATAAGCCTTCATCCTTAGCTACTCAAGATGTGACTAAACCCTAAACCCAAAACCACGCCTAATTACCATGGCATGTCTGCCTTGGAGAGGACGGCTCAGGACGACCATAAACTGCAACTAAGTGTAAACCCGAATTGATATAACTAAATATAACAAACAACACATCAGTACACTTATATACATAAATATATATATATATATACACATCATGAAGTAGTTAAAAGTAATGGTACTCAAAACAATTCGATTAAGAATATGAAATACCATCACGATAATAACAACAATGATATACAGCAACAACAACAACAACAACAACAACAATCATGACAGTAGTCTTAATAGTAATAAAAAAAACAATACCACAATAACACAACTTGGTTACTACAGTAAGAAGAGTAACAACCAATGGAATGATTATTGTTATACTGATAACAAGTCATAAGTCTTATAATACTGTTTTTGTGATGACGAAAATACTAACCATCATAATAAACAGTCTCTAAAGATTCCTGCTACCAGTCATGATATGACGATATGCTGTCATCACCAAGATGAAGCTTTTAAAAGCAGGGTACTTCGAAGACTGCGACTTTCCATGAGGCAGTGGCTCGAAACTACCTATGGGCTGTTGTCCAAACTAGGGTCTCTTTTGGGTTCCCACACTTTAGGGTGCCGTATTAAGAACAGAGTTGTATAGGATTCTCAAAGGGACCGTGAACAGTTCCCCATATATCACTACTTCTGACCGACTGGCTGAGCACCCTGATCGCCCAATATCGTAGCCTGATTAATCAGCAGTAGTATGCCTTACGGCTCCTTACAATAACTACAGCAAAAAAAGACGTGAGCAACCATTTCTGCGTAGGCACAACTACTGCGCAGCTCGCAATGAAATTACTAACCCTTGCAGAAGATGAGCCCTACTCCCCTAACCCGTGCCCAACAGCCCCGATTACCTGTACATGTAATCTTCTGCTGGTTCCTCGTGCCGTAAGGTGCGGAAGTTCGTTTTACATGATTTTGTGTTTGCGATAGAGTTCTTTAAGAATCTCAAAGCTCATCATCCACTATGTACCCCTATTATCATCTCGCATATCCTCAATATGGTGACCCGATTGTGGTAATTTGCGCTACGATAGCTTCTCAATGTGGAGTGACTGTCACAGATTTGGCGAGCAACACAAAAACAACGGGGGACGGGCAGCAGAAGTCGTAGATGTGGCGAGGACAACCAGCACTGCCCTCCCGAGACACAGCAGCAGCAGCGGTGGCTGCAGCTGAAACATGAAACACTGATTTAAAGAGGAAGAACATCAAACACAAGAACATTTGACATCTCGTCCTTCAACCTCAAATCAGTGCACTTCGACACAAAAGAGCACCAAAAACCAAAAGCCTCGACCCCAAATCTGAAAGTCCTTAACGGCGACGTCGACAACACAGGAGCCCTAAGCCACCTGTCATGTAGACAGGATCTATAGTGGTCTCTAGATGTTAACCCACAACTTCGGACTTGAACCCTAAAGACTTAGACCCTACTACGCCTAAACCCGAAACCCTAAACCCTATTCGAACCCAGACTCCGGAATCCTAAAACCTCTAATCCCGAACCCTGTGGAAAGCTGGAAACCTACCTCCCGAAACTTCTTATCCCGAGCCCTCGAACTGGACCCTTTTTATAGAACCCATGAGAACCCTGTATATATATGATCCCGGTTCTCGGTTCACCGACCCCCCCCCCCCCCCCCCCCCC
>CAJNDV010033664.1:56048-72182 GCA_905221635.1 Symbiodinium sp. CCMP2456 | reverse complement strand
TTAGGGTTTAGGGTTTGGGCTTTAAGTTTCAGGATCTGGTGGCATGCGCTGTTGTTCTTCGTTTCTGTGTTGTGCGGTAGGGTTAGGGTTGGAGATCGAATTGGGGACAAAAGCCTGTTGCTTTGAACAATGCTTCGTAGGGCTTTGTAAGTAAGAGTTCTATGATGGGGTTGATGAGGGTTACGGTTAGGGCTTGCAGCGTAAGTTTGGCGCTCTAGCGTGTTTGTGCTCCAGGGTTTTGGGCTTCCGCAGGGCTGTTAGATGTGTTGCTGTCCGGGGACTTGGGATTCTACTCGGGCTTTTCCTCGGCTGTCACATGTTTCCCTAACTAACACATTCAGAAACCTTCAGTGCCTGTAGAGCTTGAGGAATTGAAATGATCTTTGTCTACCGTGCTGGGCTGCTCTACAGTGAAGGCTTTAGAATCTGAGGATCCGGGAGGCTGTGGATTTGATATATGGGAGTTTCCGAAAATAGGGGACCCTAATATAGTACCCTACATAATAGGATCCTTAATATAAGGACCCCAAAATACGGTACCCCTAATTTTCGGAAGCCCCCATATAACGGTTTGGAGTTTCTGGACTCATTTTCTACTATGAGCCCCTTGCAGCAGGCCCAAGCCGTTGTGAACACAGTAATTTAAAAATTTAAAATGGGACCCATACTAGATCAGGATGTCAAGGACTAGTGCCTTGGGCTGACACTGTGTCGAGACCCGGGGAAAATGCAGTATTCCGGTTTTTGGAAGTGTCGAAAATCTCAAAGCCAAGCCCCAAGCCTCTCAACCAGTAAACCCTAAACCCCTAAACCTACCGATATCGGATCGAGAGTTTACAGTCTTGTTGTCGATGGCTCCAGTCGGTTTTTCGTCACAAGCATCCAACAAAAAACGAACAAGGCGACAACGGCAGTGGGGAACCTAGACAAGCAGATTGTATCGCTGTCTTGCCATACTAAACCACGAATACCTCATCGTTATCATGGGGTACTTTGGGCCCTGTAGTTGCCGATGTAAGGTGGGAGCAGCATCCAGAAACGTCTCGCCTTCCCATACCGGGCTCTACAAGGGTTCAAGGCGGTTTCAAGGTGCACCAAGTCAGAGACTCGCCCGACCTCCGTTGAGATCGAAAATCTGAAAGGCGTGATACACGACGTCGTCGATCAGCTTGCCTGCCACCGCCGAGGGGCTTTGGGCCGGGGCTTTGGGCTTGCAAACTGAGCTTCGGGGGAACGAAAGCTTGAAGGGTTGCTCTTATGACCGTCAACACACTTACACTCGCAAGGAGTTTGACGGCGGAGATTGGTGTCCATGTGTTAATCTTTTGCGGCGGCTACTGCTGTTCTGGTTATCACCACAAGTGTTGTTAGGATCTCGCCCAGCACCATCACTAAGACCTAGATACTGCTGGAATATACGTCTGTAAAGTCTGTAAAATCTCTACTATCGGTACTGGTTACCAGTGCGGTCACGATTGTTAGCTTGGCTCTGAGTGCTGTTGCAATCAGTGTCACGGCAAACACAAATAAACAACCGAGCATTAAAAGTTGGGACACCTTGGCTAAACTTCTAAACAACTCGATCTTCTGGTTACTTATTCCGGCCTCTTGTGGGCCCAGGCAACCTACGTAGGAACCTGCAGACTGTAATGTATGAAATACTGACCCGACTGCTCTTCGGAGGAGTGGAGGCAAAGCGAAGAGGCAACCGTTCCACCACAGATGAAGGAGTTTGGTTTCAGTTACCAGGATAAGGAAACCTGTTTACTATAGATCCCTATTATGGCAACTTCAATTACATCGGGGACACTACGGTCACTAAGGCAACTGGAATTTGAGCCAGGTACCTCAAAGGATCAAGCCCTGCACAACGTCAGACATTCTGTCCTTGAAATTTTAAACCGCAAACCCAAAGCTCCAGACCTTAAACTTCGGGCCCCTCAGCCACCCTAAACTTCCTAAACTCAAAGCACTAGAGTTCGCACATAAAACCCTAAGCCCTAAACCCAAAGCTAGCACAGAGTCACTAGACTTTGTAGTTAGGCCCCCCTATCACCTTCGAACCGAGAAGGCCAACCAAAAACCCTCCTTGAGGACGAAATGAACCCCAAAAGGTTTTCAGGTTCATAGACCATTTTGGGATTCATAGTAATGGTACAAGGGTATAGGGCCCCTACTTATAAGGGTCATATATACCATTTTGGGATTCATGGTAGAAGGGTATAGGGCCCCTACTTATAAGGGTCATTTGGCCCCCAAAGGCTGAGACCTCAAACATCCAAAGAACCTACCGCCCTAGGCCCTAGGCCTACCCTCCGATAGACGTACCTAATGCAAACGAGAACAACTGAAGTCAATGGTGAAACAGAAAGGGGCGTGGTGCCCAGTTGCTCCCTCTCCTGCAGCCTTCTTCAGCCACCCTGATACTGGCATTAGGTCCCTGCTCGAAACTGGAAAACGAATCAGGACCGGGTGCCCACGTCTGGCGATGCTCAGAAGCACCCTAATAGCGTTAAGAACCAGATCGGTCCAGACCCTGAGGGAGCGGAGCTCCTTAAGTGTACAGGGGGCCGGGGAGAACACCGGAAGAACGGCCTTGGGAGGAGGGGGAAACGTGACAAAAGCGCCTGACACAGCGGACATGCCCCAACCAGGTATGTCCTCAAGGGCCAATTCCAGGACAGGGCCAGTGGCGATCATTTCGAGACAAGTCCAGTCCCGAGGCAGAGACCCGACCCCAATCAAGGGTGATAGGTCAGGCGAGGACCGACACAGCAGCACCTGAACGTCCGGCACAAATGCGTCATCGTGTACACCAGATGAGGCTGGAGAGCCCGCAAGGCGATCACATAAGTGGGTGGGATGTAGGACAAGGAGAACATCCTCTCCTGCCTGCCGAATGGCCCCTTCAGGTAGAGCATCGCACCACTCGTGCAGCGTACGACGGAGGACCGGCAGGGGGGCGATATGGCTGCAGACAAGGTGGTACAGGGCCTCATCCAAATCAGAAAGAGGCGGAGTCCACGAGGTCAGCGATGCCGTAAGTGCAGAGCACATCTCGTCACCGGGAGGTCCCAGCATGCGCTTTCCCGCACCGCGCACGGCTGGTGCAAGCTCATGCGCTCTAGACATATCAGCACGAAGCGTCTCTTGAGAGCGCATGGCCTCGAGCCGCTGAACGCAGGCCAGACTCATCCTGAGGTGGATGCGGAGTTTACGCTCCGTGGCAACCAGAAGCCCGCAAGCATGACATTTGCGGCCTGCTGCAACGTCGTGGGCCTTTGAATGGTACCCGTGGGTTCTATGCGCGTGGGCGCCCCACTGCTGTCGAGAGCGAAAAGCGATACCGCAGAGGAGGCAGGCATGAGTACAGTCGTCCATGGGGTCTGGCTGAGAGCATGATCGACTGGGCCAGGAGTCTCGGGCGAAGGCGTCGAGAGCCGCCTCCTGGGCCATTCGTAGCTGATGCCAGGCCTCGCCCCGACGTAGAAGTGCCTTCCAAGCCCCGCAGGACCCGCGGATTAGTGACTCCCAGGATTGCCAATCCGCTTCAATGTCGCCAAGAGCAGATGTTGCTCCCACGGCATCAAGGAGCCATCTGGCGGCAGCACGCAAAGCACGTTTGAAAGCCTCGAAGCGAGAGAGAAGCGCCCATGCTGCATCGGGCCCGTTGCGAACCATCTGCCCCATGAAGCGGAGGCGCTCGACGTGCAGAAGGGCTTGCGGTGAAGAGAGCCCAGTTCGGCCAAGGATCTGGGGGGTCGTACATCTGAACCCCCCGTTCGTTCGTAAACAAAGAAGCTGGCGATAAAGACTTATGATCCCAAAGAGAGACCACTCCTGCGCATTGAGCTCCCTCCAAGTGCCAGCTCCTGGCAGCACAGCAGACATCACATGAGCACGGAAAATAACGGCTCTCTGTGACAACGGAATGGCCTGGCAGGCAAATAGTCTCTGCTTTCCTTCGTGCATGGCCGACCTGCCTGCTGACAACCTGTGGCGGATTTCCAGAAGAAGGCAACCATCATGGGAGACAATGGAACCAAGGTGTTTATAAGAAGCAACAAGGTCCAAGCGCAGGCCGCCTCGATTTTCAGGAAGAATGGCAAGACGGCCACCTCCCTGACTGAAAAGTGCCTTCCTGACCGCACGGGAACCCGGGCCAACAGGCGCAGCAATTGCGGCGGTCTTTGTGGGGCCGATATTGGCATGCAGGCCGTGCGGCAGCAGAGTGTCGATCGTATCGGCGGCCACACTAGAAAGGGCTTTGGACAGCTGGTCGGCACGATCGCAGACTAGGAAGCTGGCAAGATCATCCGAATACACGACATCGCTTGCCTCAACACAGAGGGCAGCCTCTTCGGAAGAGGGAACGGGCCAAGGAGAGCGGCGTCCAGACCATGGTATGCGCGGGATGAAAGGCTTCAAAGTAGACTCGCACCTGCGGCTAAGATTCCCGAACAATATGTTAAAAATAATGTCCGCAAGGGATCCGCCGGGTCGGGTCCCTCTACAGGTTTCGATCACACTGCGGTCCCCTGAAAGGACAAACCACGTATTCCTGTGCAGCTCCTCGGCCACCTCGTGGAAAAAGCCGGTTTGCAGATTGTGCTTGCAAAACTGGCTCACAATCAACAAAGTATTGGAGACGCTGAAGGTCGTCCGCAGACAGACCAAGGGAGGCTACAAGGGCTTCCAGCGGCTGCGAGTGTTTGCTCGCGCCAAGAACTGCTTCACGGACAACTCCATAGTAAGCGGCGGAGATGTCGACAAACAGGATGACGGCCGAGCGGCCAGACGCGCGGGTGTCTGCCAAGAATGCCCGAGAACAGAAATGTCCAAAGGCGGCAGTGCAGCCCTTTTTTCCCCCGATCTGAAGCGGGAGGAAATGGCGGGACCAGTGGTCCACCGCAAGGTGCCGAGTAGCTCTATGGAGAACTTTTGAGAGGCAGGACTGGACGAGGATGCCCCTGTATCCTGCCGTAGTATTGGCCACAGCCGATGGCTTCGCAATCCTGTGCAAAACACCTCCCTTGAGTCCCACAGCTTCATTTGACCTAAGCACGGCCTTCAACATAATTGGCCAAAAGGCTTCTGTGAGGCGCTGACTGAAGAGGGTGCAAATAACGGGCGGAAGGAGGTCAGGACCGCAAGCCTTGTGGGGCGCGGTTGCCCTGAACGCGGCGTGCAGGTGAGCCCACGAGGGAATATCGAGAGCCTCGACCTCATCGGAGCCTTCAAAGGCACACTGGCGGGACCTGCATTCATTGACAAGTGTGGCATGATCAACTTCCCGGCCCGCTTCCAAAACACGGAAGTGGTCACGCCAAACAGCCAAGGTCTCTTCGTGAGAGGTGCACACTGAACCGTCCGCCTTCTTAAGCATAGGCAAAGGGGAATTGCCCTTGCCCCCATATTTCTTGGGGCGAAGAACCCGCCTAATTGCCTGATGCACCTCGGAACAAGGGGACTCAGCGACCTGAAGAGAAAGCTCAGCCAGGTGTGCACGGCGGTCGGCACGGCAGCTACGACGTAGGGCCCGGCCGTATCGACGCAAGAGCATGCAGTCGAGCGCACGTCGTATTTGCAGCCTCCATAGCCATCGCCCTGAAAAGTAGGAGTGAAAGGCACAAGAGTCGGATCGCCAAGCCGCAAGGGCGCATGGGAGCAGAGTCCAATTGTACGCTGTATCTCTGTTACGCACTGAGTGCCGCAGACCGGCGACCAAGCCATGCAATCTCTCAGTCTCAGGCGTAAAATAGGGCCCTCGCATTCGCTTGCGGCTCTGAGGGAAAGCGCCCGCCAGGCCCCGATAAAGGTGGTCAACGAGGATAGCGGCATGGTCACTGGCATCCACTTCCCACTCCGGACTGGGTGCCGAGGCTATGATCCGATCAACAATGTCCCAGTTACCAGGAAGAGCAATCGCCTTTGCATCAATCCTAGTCCGAACGGTCCCAAGTGCCACTTCGCCGCTGAAAAAGTGTCCCTCCTGGACCCGAGGCCGTCTCATCAAAAGTGGACGGTAGCCAGCATGCGAGATCAGCGAGCAACTCGCGAAACAGAGTGCCTCCTAGATCTTCCGGATCGGCTTGGTGCGGCCCGACTCCCAAACTGGTAACACTGCCGAGGCGACAATTACCGTCGGCCAAAACAATCCACACAGCGTCTCTGGCATGAGCGGCACAGATTTGGGCAACTCGCCTCCACCAGGAGGACCTGATATGCCAAAACGCGCAGAGATTGTGACCGAAATGTAAGACCGGCAAGAAGGAAAGTGGGCTCCGCATGAAGCACAGTAACAAGATTGGGATCGAAAGGTCCCCGCTCAGCAACCCAGAGCTCAACGCCGTAGCAGGCATTATCGTCCTGACCCGACGCAAAACGACGGAAACCTTGGCAACGCATCGTGCCTCTCGCGGTACGGCATTCTTGGAGACCAGCCATGCTGACATTCAACTGGGACAGGGAGGATGCCACCAGGGTGACTCGCCCAGAGGCTCCATGGAGACCGGCAGTGTGAGCCGTGACCCCAGGGTCCAAGAGAGACAGCAGGTTGAAGGAAACCAGGGTTAAAGTGACCGCAGGGGTGTCAGATTGCCTGCGTACCTTTGGTAGTCCATCAAATGCACGAAGAAACGGGGCAAGCGTAGCTGCCGGCGTGAGGTGAGAAGCAAGGGTGCCTCGGCTCCAAGCCATAAGGCGGCCACGAAGTGGAGGGAGAGAGCCCGGGCGAGCCCGAGCCATGCACGCGTGCGGGAGCCATGTGAAAGCGGAGCCCGTCATTCTCAAACCAGCGCAAAACGCCGGTGACGGCGAGTTCGGAGCAAGAGCCCCTAATCAATGCGCTTCCAGCAAGTGCATCAGCTAGCTCGTTAGCCGGATCGGCAGCATGCCCAAGCACATGTTGGTAGTAGGGGGATAGGTCAAGACCCCGCAGTGCAGTATGTACAGCCAATGCCGCTCGGCAGAGCGGGTGGTGGCTCATGCCGGCCGAACCCTCGACTCCATGAAGGGCGCTTATGTTGTCAGCACGAAAGACCCCACCCCGAAAGCCGGGCAGGCGCATCGCGATCATAGCACCCCAGAAAAGGGCACCGACTTCGGCAAGGTATGCATTATGCGCCCCGAATGCAGGGCCGATCGCTTCCTGAAGCTCGCTCATGGAGCCGGCAAAACACCCCACAAACTGCCCTGGAAGGCAGAGGTCGTGACTAGAGACCAGACTTACAACCACAGCCCAGCCAGCACGCAGCGTGCAGGGATCAAAAGACCCATCGGTGGTGATCACAAGGAGCTCATCCGGTCCAGGTGAACGTCCTATGGCGCCCTGACAGATCCAATCATTGAAGCGATCAGGCGCGGGCAGCGTCCCGTCGGGCCCTCGAAGGTCGCGGAACGGCATTTCGAGCATAAGCTGGTCCACCATTTCCTGGCTGCAGGGGATCAGACACTGCCTGGCGTCCAGATCAAAGATTTCCGGACCGGCATCAACTCGCTCTATGTTTGTACCTGCTGCGCCTGTCGGGACATTGAGACTATCACTCACGTCCCATCGTGGGGGCCTTAGCAGTGCATCCAGGGATATAGTGGTGGGCACCTCGCGATTGGCGAACCCGTTAGGCATAACAGGCACAGCGTTGAAATGATCAATGAGTGTATCCAGCAAGGTTGCCGTCAGGAAGAAAGCCTGGCAGTCATGATGCCGTGCCGCAACCTCTAAAAGAGTGCACGGCTCATCGAGACATAGCTCCTCGTCTAGTAGACTAAGGTGGCATCGAGTCCCACGCACCTGCCCAAGAGGGGGACTCGCATTACGACAGGGTGTGGCAATGGCACG
The DNA here is from genome assembly GCA_905221635.1 of Symbiodinium sp. CCMP2456. Classification (NCBI taxonomy): domain Eukaryota; class Dinophyceae; order Suessiales; family Symbiodiniaceae; genus Symbiodinium; species Symbiodinium sp. CCMP2456. Next base: position 64,342 of record CAJNDV010033664.1, on the reverse strand, counting down.
TTGGTGTGCTGCTGGCCACTGGAAAGGGTAAATCTCATTGGCTTGCCAGCGACTTGGGTGGCTTTTTGGGAGCTGCATAGCCTCAACCTGCGTCTGCCCAACTGTATCAAGCAAAAGCCAGACACAGAGAATACACGTCATGCCTCTCCCAGCATTACGCAGGGCAGTTTAGCAGATGAAGCCAGTCATGCCCACATGACACGCTCTGGCAGAAAGTTCAAGGCACCGGGCAACGATCCAATCAGCATTGTGTAGGCAAAGAAGCCCGAGAAGAAGAGCGCATACCCAAAGGCTGACTGCCCCCATAAAGAAAGAGCCGTCAGTATCCAATGCAGCCGCCTCGGTAGGGTATGCTTTCCACTCGCGTTGATTTGATGGGAGTGCAGCAGAATCAGCTCCCGGAGAAAGCCCGGCTGAAGGATCTTGGTATCCCTGGAAATAGGTATAAGCCTCATTAGGGTCCAAACCCGGGGGGCCATTGCTGTCGTACAAGGGATAGCCGCCTTCGCCGTGGTCGCTAGCATGAGCGCCAGAGCGCACAAAGCTGACTACGAGGACTTGCCCACTCGCAATCCAAAACCAGGCCTGATGGCTGTGGCAGCCGGCAATGGCAACTTCCCAGTCATCCGGGCAAAACACGCTGAACCTTGCCCTAATGCATGTTAGATCAGCCCAGCCCTCAGTGGCAAGGAAGCGGCGCCATCCTCGGAGAATCGGCCGGCAGTCAAGCAGGCCAACAATCTGAAGTCGAGAACGATCTTGTACCGCTCTACCGACTGCGACGACGGCCAGGTTATGTCGTCCAAAACATGCAGCCTGCTCTTGCCTGGGATTGGAGGGAGTCAACGCAACCTGGCTAGGATCCAAATTGCACATGACCGCAATGTCATGACGGTAGAACATGGCCCGCTGCGGATGTAGGCGGAAATTGCGCACACTGTCCTCAGCAACCAAACAGTAGCATGCCTCTGCTGTAGCATCAGGAAAGGGAGGATCGCTTGCCCACGGTAGATGAGACCGCAACATGCCATCGAGCGAGTAGCCGACAGGAGGCATGCCACCCCGCGGCACATAGCGGACACAAAAACCCGTGGCGAGCTGGACATCATCGTGGTCCGTCATTGGGCGTTGAGCGCCAGGCATGAAAACGTCAACCTGGGCGGTGGCAAGAAGCCCCGCTGCCGCAAGGAGTATTGGACGTGTAACCTGGGCCTGAATCCGGACTGCGAATGTGCGTCCATCGTGCATGCTAAGGTCGATACATACAACCACCTCGTCCATCAACCAAGCAGGGATCATAACGAGAAAGCCCCAACGAGGATCGGGCTGCGGCCAAGCAGGTGTCAGAAGGGGAAAGTACTCCAGGAGGTCACGCCTGCGACAGGTTTCCACAACTTCCAGCGCATCCTCAACTGGCTGAGGCACGAGGAGCGCAATACGCAGAATCTCAGGCTGGTAATCCGGTGCGAGAAGGACGAAAGTAGCCTCGACAAGGAGGGCATCGTCGAGACGGTCGGAACCGACATCTTCGGCGTCATCATCCGATACCCGCTCATGCGCGGCGGGAAGCAAAGGCCACTGGTATCCGAGCTGAACAGTTGCAATTTCAGCTGCACGAATGGTTCGCTGCACTCCTGGGTGACTGGAACTCTGCTCCTGCAAGAGCCGGCAGTCCCTGCACGCAGCAGGAAGCTCTCCCATGCTGGTGCCGAGAATCAGAGTATCCTCGCATACAGAACAGAAGGCTCCAAATCTCGCGAAATCCCGTCCTGCGGATGCCGCGACCATCTGTATGTAAAGCATCGATGGCAATCTGGCGAAGTTGCATCCAACAAAGGGAGCAGACTGTCGGAGGACAGGGGTAGAGCGAGGCATGCTCTCTACAAGAGCGTGATGCTGGGTAACCTCGCCCCACATGACTTCTCGACGACAGCCTGAAACTGTGGAGGATGTGTTGGGATTGCATGAATCTGCAGTACCATCTGCACGTCCGGCCCGTGGGGTACGACTGCGATTGCGGTCAAAGGGAGGCCCCCGCCCCCTAGCGCCGGCGCCCCGCATGTGGCTGGGATGCGTGCGATCCGGTTGATCGCCGGGCCCTGCATCAGGCCCCTCATCGCCAAGGGGGTCATGAATGTCGAAAATGTCTTCTGCATACTCCGCAGTTAGCATGTGCCCATCGTTCACGACAAATGAAACAGATGCCGCCTCATTTGTGACTTCTGCTCCCGTAATAGCAACCATGTGCTCAGGGGGGCAATCATCCTCAAAGAGGGCTGTGACACGCTGCACAGGGAGCAAAGGCGAATCAACGAGGATCCATATGAAGCCCTTCAGGAGCTTACGTGCGTCAATGACTACAATGCGGCGGGCATCACGACGACGCGCAGGCGGGACTGGCAGTCGTTGCAACCGCTCCGTGGCAACGAGCACCCCGCTCGTAAGATGACCATCTAGAAAGCCGTCAATGACCCTATAGGCCCAGACGGTTTCAGCACGAGTTTGTAGCCTTCGGTCGATAGGCACGCAGCAAGGTCAGTGCGAAACAAACCCCTGCGGCCAGGCTTGACTTCAAAAAGGATCGGTTGACCGTCAGTAAGGACCCAGAAGAACTGCCCCGGGACGCTATCAGGACCCGGGACATCCGGCTGATCACTCCAACAGTCGCCTGTGGTAAGACAGGATGCAAGGTCAAACGTTGCCGGGGCACCCGCTTCCGAGCGGACAAACGAAACAAGCATCCCTTGGATCAGAGTGATTGTTTGCCAAGGCTGCAGCGGCTGCACCGGACCGTGCACATAAACATCGACACCCAATCCGGCGGGCAGAGCGGCGGCCGCAAGGAGCGACTCACGGTTGATGCGGGAGTCAAGCACCCTGGCAATAAGTGTCTGGTTAACACCTCGGCAATCAAGCAATACAATCACCTTGTCAGACAACCACGCGGGGGCAGCAACCGCAACGAGGAAACCCTGGCACGGTTGGGGCATAACAGGCGTGATGTTGGGGAAATCCACAACGGCATCCGATGTTCTAGAGGACACAACTGCTGCTAACGCTGTGTCAACGCTGCACGGGAGAAAAGCCGACGCGGAAAGCATCTCTGGTGCATAATCTGGCACGTAGACAAAGGCAGTGAGGTGCAGCAACCTCAGTGGCAGCCGTGCGCGCGGTAGCCTGTTCAGAGCTATCAACGACCAAAGGCGTCATGGTGGCAGCGGGGAGACTTCCGCCATCCGCACCTCCGAAGCTCACGGCTGCAGCAGAGGCAGTATCAGGCTCTATATGATCATCGGCATGCCACGCTTGCTCAAAGACGGCAGAAGGCTCAGGTGTCCAGGACGCACTGGAGGCATTTGCTGCGTTCCAACTGTGACCCGCCGGAACCGAAGGGTCTACGGCCTCCGCATCTATAGCGAGCGGACTCAGCCGTGTCCACTCTGGCACCTCAGCGCTGACAGAACCTGATGCCGGGAGAGAGGGCGAGGGATGCGTGGTATCTGGGTCGCTGGAGGAGTCGCCCAGGGGTTTCGCCTCAACATAGAAGAGGAGAATAGGACATCCTTGAACCTTGACATACTCCCCGGTGCACCGACCTCCAACTACGCCGATTTGCATGGCAGCCGGCAACTCGATCTGAAAATCTGACAAGATACTGGGCACATGAAGCTTCGGCACATGGGAGTGTATGAACTCCGGCTTAAGGCCAAGGGGTCGGAAGTCGCAGAGTGCGAAAAAGTCCTGCCTCGCCCTGGTCGCTTCGCCATCCACAAAAGGAGGCCGGTCGAGGATGACCACAACCTGTGAGCATGACCAGCCTTGAACATCAAGATCAGGCAGTGCAAAGGTGCATGCCAAGATGGAGTTAACATCCAGGCGCAGGCTACTAACAGCGTGGTCCAGAACTGTTCGGCCTGGGTGGTGGTGATCTCCAACACAGAAGCGTTGTTTGCGATATATGACGCATACACCCTCGCATTTTTCAACAGGGAAGAAATGATGCAGCGGTCCCCATAGCGCATGGTCTTCCAGTGCCTCAGGCTGACGCTTTGCGAAGGTAACATTATGGCGGAGGACGGTAATGACATCCCCGTCGCTCAGGCCCACCAGGGCGGCCTCAGGCCAAGGGTATGTTCGGCACCGAACATAGATGTGAAGCGGGTCATCGCCCTCAGAAGTGAGAGGGACGATGAATTCACGCAGGCTGGCATAGGACATGTGTCTTGGCAGAACTGAGGCAAAATAATGCCCTCCGACTCTCGTCAGATCGAGCACTACTGCAGAGTAACCTTCACCTGTTTGGCCTAGAATACTAGGAAACCTGATGGCAGAAAGGTAATCTCCAAAGCGCTGCGGTCGTAAAGGCACTATGCATTCCATGAGTCCTTCTGGGGCGCCAGGGGCACAGTCGAGAACGATGTCCAGAACACTGCGTAGACTGGTACCCTTCGCAACTCTTACCGCCAGAGAAACCGGGGAGTAGTACGGGGTATAAAGATAAACCCCCAGCCAGTCACAACTATCACTAGCGGCTGGGCCTCCTGGGGGCCATCCTGAACCATGCACACAAACAGACTGGTTGATCCGGTTGCGGCGTTCCGGGTCGTGAAGGGGGGACTCGGGAGCAGCTTCACCCACAAAGGAGACAAAGTTCTCTGACGGCGCCGCATACAGGACTCTTCCAGCGGCAGGGCCCTCACCTGGGGCCGGGGGCCGGCTCATACCATGGGCACCAGGCAGGGCCAGGTAGAGCATTGTAAGTGTGGACCCATGCTGGACAGAGAAGATCTGGCACGGGTAGCTGCTGAACCCAACGAGAACCTGGAGAAGTACAAAACCCCATTTGCCAACGCCGAACTTTTGTGGCGAAGATAGACGGCAGTGTCGCGGTCGGCACAGACGTCCTTTGCGGTCTCGCCAAGGGGACCAGCTCAGCGCAGGAGTGCTGGCCCGCGTAAAGCCCAGCGGGGAGACCACAACAAGATCGGTACCTCCAGCAAGTCGTCCCCTGCCGGCTCGCCAGATCATTTTCAACAGAGCCACAAGGAGCAAAGCAGTGAGGCTCCTTACAAAGGGAAAAGTGAAATCGAATACCTTTAGTATCCAAACAAGACCTCCGGACGCATCCGATGGAGGAGCCATGTTAGGGTCTATGGCCCGGGGCCATTGATGGAGCTGATTGGCACTCCTAACCTGAGGGCCAAAAGCATTGCCTACCTGACGCGGCTCCGAACAAATGTTCCCTCGTGAGCTCGCGAAGCAAGGCAACATGCGAACAGAAGGTAGGCCGAGGGCGGGAAAAGCATGTAGCACGGCCGGACCAGGCCACAGAAGCTCACCCGATATGCAGGACGCCGAAAGCCCACATGGCCTGACTGCCAGAAATCCGTCTCCGCCTGAGCCGAAACTCGGATGCGTAACATGACGATGCCTGTTGCTGGCCCTTGTCCCAGAGCCACCGATACAAGTGTTTGGCGCGCAACAACATGGCATGTGAGGCACTACATAGAGGGGGCACAGCTCCAGTAGCAGACGGGGGCAAGGTCCGAAAAAGGGGCCGGCCGAGGAAAGATGCATCCGACTGGCGAGTGGACGTGGAGCAGAAAAGGCAAGCGACAAACCGCAGTGGAGATTGAAAGCCCAATGGCATTGTTGGATGTTGGCCCTTGTCCCTGAGCCACCGATACAAGTGTTGGGCGCACAACAACTCAGCAAGCAGGAGCCGATGCAAGGAATGGAGCAAAGCTCCAGCTGTAGGCGGGGGCACGGTCCCAAAAAGGGGCCGGCCGAGGAAGACGGCCTCCGACTGAGGAGTGGACGTACGGCGGAAAAGGTAAGCAAAGAGTCACAAGGCAGTTTGCTGAACCCATGGCAATGCTGAGTGTTGGCCCTTGTCCCTGAGCCACCGATACAAGTGTTGGGCGCACAACAACTCAGCAGGCAGAAGCCGATGCAAGAAATGGAGCGGAGCTCCAGCTGCAGGCGGGGGCACGGTCCCAAAAAGGGAGCGGCCGAGGAGAACAGCGTCCGACTGAGGAGTGGACGTACGGCGGAAAAGGTAAGCAAAAGGTCACAAGGCAATTGGCTGGACCCATGGCATTGCTGAGTGTTGGCCCTTGTCCCTGAGCCACCGATACAAGTGTTGGGCGCACAACAACTCAGCAGGCAGAAGCCAATGCAAGAAATGGAGCGGAGCTCCAACTGCAGGCGGGGGCACAAATCCGTATAGGAGCCGACCAGGGAAAAAGGCCATGCAGTATAGACTGTAGGGAAAAGGGTGCTCGGGCAGAGAGCCCAACTCAGTAAAAACAGCTGGCAGAGAGGGAGTGAAACTTCAAAACCACCTACCCTCTCAGAAGAAAGAGGTCCTGTCTCCAGACTAGTACCTGACTGAACAGCCAACCCATAGGGCAACATGTCAATCCGAGAATCAAGATGGTATCCCATCGCCATCTGATTCTCGCGATTGACGGGGCCCCCGAGGAGGCAGTCAGATAGGCAAGAGTCCTTCGACATGATCTCCTGAGGCCGAGTGTCCGTTACTCTAGCTTGCCCAAACCAGGCGATCGCGACCCAAGCAGTTCGTCCTCGCGATCGTCGTCGATGAGGGTCCCTTTCAGACCCGAGGGCTCGGCCACGTCCGGTGCCACCGCAGCAGAGAACTCGACCGGCACGTCCGGCGGTCTTCCAGACCCAAAAGGAGCCAGGGCCGAGCGATGGGCACGTCTTTTCTCCGACAACTTTGCCGCAAGACTGCTTCGATCCCCTTCCGAAAGTGGGGCCGCACGGGGATCTGGTAGTCCAGGAGGTGCAGAAGCTGCAAGCGCGCTGGCTGCCATCGGAGTCGGATATCCATCCGAGGTGGCGCACGCTGAGACAGCGGGTGTGCGCGGGGTAGCACCTGTGCCTCGAGGGGGAGTACGGAAGTCGGCAGCACCAGGAACTTTGGCAAGCATTCTGGTGAGCTCGGATCTGGTCTGCTCCTCCGTCAGGTCGTCGATTTCCATAGCTGTCTCCCACTCCAGGGGAGGCGGTGGAAGGGAGGCCCGCTGCTGGTGGAGGGCTGCTTCTTGAACTTGGGCATAGGCCGCCTGGGTTTGCTCCTCCAGGTCCCTCAGCTCCCCGTTCAGCCGGGCCTGTTCGGTCTTGTGACGCTCCATCTCCTGCGCATATCTCGCACGCATCTTGAGCACCCATGCATCCCATGCACGGCCACGTTGCAGGACCTCTTTCTGCACCTTCTGGAGTCTCTGTTCGAGCTTCCTCGCCGCATTGATAGCAGATTGAACATCTCGTACAATGCCGCCTGCGGGAGGGGCCGGCGAAACATGCGCGTCCACCGACATGATCTCCGAGGCATGGCGCCAGTCGGCATCGTAGGCCGGGAAGTCCGAAACATCCCTTTCCATACGGGCACGGCTTCTGGGAGATTGCTTCCAAGCTCCAGACCATAGGGACCAATTGCCCCCATAGTAAGCATCTCCAGAACCTTGCCCCGGCTGTCGCCATGGCCGCTGGTCAAACTTGGCCTTGTTCTTGCCCATGCGGAGAAACTTTCTCAGGCGTGCACGTTCAGGCGGCCCAGTGCCGTGATGTCTTGCCAAGAGAAAGGCCTGAAGCGGGGACGGCTTGTACCCCGTGCGGATCCACTGGCGGCCAGCAGAACGTCGAGCCCGAAGTCTCCGATGCCAGCTCGGCGACGGCGTCGCAATGGCAAAGGGCGGCGCACGTCTTCGCGTGCTGGGGCAACGGTTTTCCCTACAGCTCCAGCTGATGGGCGATCCGAGCCCTCCCTAGGGGCCTTAGTAATTCGAAGAAGGGTGTCTGGGCTCCTTTATAGTAGGGGTTTAGGGTTTAGGGTTTAGGGTTTAGGGTTTAGGGTTTAGGGTTTAGGGTTTTTTTAAGGAGTCCTAGGAAATTTGTTGGCAAGTATTTAGGCTCCTACTATAACCTGAGAACCAGAGCCCTACGGCCCAAAAACTGCGACCCGAAGACCCACAAAATTAGCACCTGAACCCGAAAGCCCAAACCGTACATGGCGCATATTATGACACACCCTGCTGCATCACCTACACCCTACGGTCCTTCACGATGGTATAGAACCAAAAATCTTTGTAGAACCCTATCGAACCTGTAACCCTAAACCCTGAACCAAACCCTAAACCCTAAACCCCTTACCCCCATCTGCCTTGGACCTGCAGCAGCGCGGCCACAAACTCGGTATAGTTGATGTGGCCATCCTCAGCTAGGGCTTAGGTTGGTTGGTTGGTTGGTTCCCTAAACCCTAAACCCTA
>CAJNDV010033664.1:37323-52774 GCA_905221635.1 Symbiodinium sp. CCMP2456 | reverse complement strand
ATGTATGTATGTATACATGTATGTATTTGTGTATGTATGTATGCGCGCATGTGTATATACATATGTATATACATATATGGGAGAGAGACATCGCTATAAACATATATATTCAGATGTAGATGATGTACGTTTTGGTATCGCGACACTTATACCTACTATTCATATATATATATATATATATATATATGTTCTATGCATACTATGCTCCCTCTCTCTCTCTCTCTATATATATATATACATATATATCCTTAAGGTTTGGGGTTTATAGGGCCTAGGAACTTGGGGTTTAGGTGCAAGGTATTATGATGTCTTATGCTGATGAGTTAAGCGAAAGAAGCGTCTTAAGGATCGACTTACATTATGAGGGAGCCTCCGAGGACGGTGTGCTGGAGCGGCTTTCCGAAAAAAATGAAAAACTGAACCCCACTCCTGCAACACGAAAGCTCGAAAAAACCGCAAGCCACAACCCAAAAAAAACCAAACCCTGCTACAGCCCGACAGCTCCATATCCTACATCTAAAGCCCCCAAAAGCCCCCTCAAGCCACCAAAACCCCAAAACAAAGAACAAACGAAAGCCTAAATCCAGAGAGCCTCGGTGCACTTGCGAATCTTGTGAGACACTATCCCTACATTCCGTCGTAAAAATAAAAAAGCGTCAGAAAACCCTGCCAAAAGCTCCGTAATGCAAGGACCAAGTCCGAACTATCCAGGGCCCCCGCCGCTGATTCAAACCTTTAGGGTTGAGGGTACTATGGGGCCCATGGGTAAACCCATGAACCCTGAACCCCCAAGCCCTGAAGCCTGCACAGAAGCCCTAAACCCCACAACCCTAAACCCTAAAGACTTGAACCCGAAACCCTATAAAGACTAAACCCTAAACCCTACACCCAAGAACCGAAGAGGAGAAAAACGAAATGCCTCGATCTTGTGGGTATCCAACTGGGCCGCCACGCAATTCAAGGCTGCCTCGTCTCTTGCCAGCTTCTAGGGTTTAGGGCTTGTAAGGTTTAGGTCTTTACCAGGGTTCAGCTTGCCACTTAGAGACCCCCAAAATTCCCGAGTGCTCCGGGAAATGATGGGAAAGGAAGCAGCTCTGGCTTTCTGGCCATCCCTTTTCCAAAGGTTTAAGGTTTAGGGTTTAGGGTTTAGGGTTTAGGGGCCATCGGTGCGGGTATGGATCCGGGGGGGTGGGGGAGGCCTACAAAACACTGTTGGAAGATCATAAAGGGCGTCTGTGATCTCGCCGCGTGTGCAGAGAAGCTTTCTTAGCAAAAGCACAAAGTTGGAAGATCCGATTCCGGACCAACTGTTCGGTTTAGGGTTTAGGGTTTAGGGTTTAGGGTTTAGAGCTTCCAAGCCTTCGGGGTTCACTGTAGGATTTATTAGGATTTAGGGCTACATGCTTTGTGCGGATTAACCCAGAGCTGAAGAAAGGATGGGATAAGGAGACTGGGCAAGACCTGCAACAATGGTTCTTTCTACGTATGTTCATGCAAAATATACCCTCAAACCTATATAAACGTTGAACTCAACCCTAAACCCTAAACCCCTAAACCCACACATTGATCGGGCTTAGCAGTTCTTCCAACGAACCGAAGAAGGCTTCAAGAGCAGGCTTCTGTAGAGAGGAAGAGGGAGAGCGGATCCCTATAGTAGTCCCGAACTAGCCCCTTACAGTAGTTCCCACATTCGCTCCGTCACTCGCCTTTGAGCCTTAAGCACCCACAAGTTTCAGGAAAGCTTTGAGTCAATGAGTCTACACTGCGAAGTTTGGGGTTCAGAAAGTGGGACTGCAGGGCATCAGACTGTCCCCAAATCCATGAACGCTAGACCCTACCTATAGTCTGCATTGTAGTTCCTTTTTGGGGATGCCTTATAAACTCCTTAATATATACGTGGTTAAACCAAAAAAAGGAACTACAATGGAGACTGTAGGTACAACTCCAAAGACCTGCCGGCATGCACCTTCGAGAAGAAGCTCATCTGCGCAAAGTTGGCGATGCTCTTCCGCGCCTCCATACGGGTTGTGTCACCCTACCCCTCCAGGTACCTACTATATGGGGTACTAGAGCCCCTAGGGGCCCTTTATAGTAGGTACCTGGAGGGTTAGGGTCACTCAAGGATTCGTTCAGGAGAAACAGGATTGAGGGAACACATCAAGACCCCATCCGTGGCATAGTGCCAATGCGCTTTATTATAATACAGTATACCCATAGGCCCTAAAGTAGTTCCTTTTTGGGATTACCTTACAGGATTCTAAATATGAACCCCAAACAGGAACTACTATGGGGCCTATGGGTAGCCCCAAGCCCCGTGACAGCAAAAACTTAAACCCAGTCTAGAGTGTCTAAGCCTCTTTTCGTGGATCCCCAAAACTGGCAGGGTTGAGGGTTTAGGGTTTTTTTTAAGGTTTAGGGTTTAGGGTTTAGGGCTCCCTATCCAACTCTTGACAGGAACTTATCGAGGATTCCTCCCTAAACACCCTGTATAGGAACCCTTATTATACGAAGCTTGGAAGGAACCAAACACTAGACCTTAAACTCTAAAGCTGAGAAACCCGAAAATACAACCCTCAAAAATCCCTAACCTTGAACCCTTAAACCCTATAGAAGGCCCTCATAAACCCTGAAACCCTCAATGCCCAAATTCGATCTGCATATCTATATGGATGTAAGGATACCTCTCTATATTCTTTCTTTCGGTGAGCTTGGAGTCCAGGGGACGCGCTCCTTGCAAACTAAATTCGAGGTGAAACGGTAAGGCCCTAATCTCGTGGCGACTCGAAACCAAGGCCCGAACGCCTGAAGCCCAAGTCGCAAATCCAATTGGCGACCGGCTGTAGGCAGAGCAAAGCGCGCGGGGGCGCAGAGAGGACGACGGGCACCCGCACCGACGCGGCGAGGAAGTGGTTCACAGTGTCAACCGCGGCCCCAAGCCAAAGGAGATGACGTTTCGCTGCTGCCAGCGGAACACTAGTTTGGAAGGGGTAGACAAACTGCGGCAGGGGCGGCTCCTCAAGACGGAAGGTCGCCAAAACTCCGTCCACTCGGAAGTCAACCGCGCACACACTGACGGGGAGCAGGTCCCGGCATGCCGCCGGAGCACCGCAGCCACGACGGGCGGAACGGAAGTCCTCGCACCACAACTCGGGGTCAAGCATAAGCTCCGTGTCGGCCGCAACCTCCCTTACCTGATCGGTAGCATGTGGGTGCCGTGCCCATGATTGAAGAGTGCTCTTCAAAATGGCCAGGGGCTCAACATACTCAACAACGATCTCCCAGACATCCTCGGGGCAGGGACTCGCAAGATCGAGCAGTTGGGCCAGCAAACCTGGATGAACCTGGACAGGATCGTATGAATCCTCTGCGCGGGCCGAAGCGCCGGAAACCTGCAAAGGCGGCCTCTGTGAGTGCGGGATGGCCGGGATCGCCCCATCCACCACAAAGGTACCCCAACGGGTCCGACAGCCCCCGGCATGCAAAAGGTGTCGGCGCAGCCTGTGTGCGTTCGCAAAGAGCTTGCCGCACCCTGCGCAGAGAGGCTGCTCCTGTTCCTTCGCAAGCAGCGTGGCTGGTGCTCGATAGCCATGGCATTTGGCCGCGTGGACGGCCCACGTTGCTCGCGTGGGGAAAGCCACCTTGCAGACCAAGCATGCCTCAGTGTAGGCAGCGGGGCGATCTTCGCCAGTGCGATCCGGGCCTTCTTGCACCCCTGCTCTGGCGAGGAGTGCCTTTCGAAACGCCTGGAGGTTAGCGAAGGCTGCAACGCGCACGCATTCGAGGGCACGGGCCCGCTTGACAATGCCTTTAAAGCGGCCGGGCCGGCGCACGATCAAGTCATGCCAATCGTCCCAACTGACGTCGGGCTTGCCCAGCTCGGTGGTGTTGGCAACCCAGGAATGCAACCACCAGAAGGCATCCTGCATGCAAGTCATGAACTGAGCGTTGGGCCTGAGCAGAGCCCACAGGATGTCCGGTCCATTGGCAATGAGCTGCCTGGCATAACGCAAGCGTTCAACACGCAACAGGGTTAGGGGGTCCGGCTGCTGCACCAGCGCACAGATCGTGGCAAGGCTAGCGTCTTGGGCATCGTCATGCGGAAGGCATAGGCACTGGCGGTACATCGGAGTCACCGCACGCGCAAAGACTTGGTATTCACCGACACGCAAAGGACCCCAGGCACCTGCCCCAAAGAGCAGTTTAGAGAGTACAGGTGCACTCAACAGTATACCTTTTTTGGCAACTGTCAGCCTCTTAGACCTATATACCTTCGTTCGCCCTTGCCTGAACGCTGTCCATGCAAGGGCGATCCGCTGCTTGAGCTCAGGCATCAGCGAGCTGTCAGCCGCGACCCTAACCCCTAGGTGCTTGTAGCTTCTGACGAGGGGCAGCATGGCGGGCTCGTCCTCCTCGCCTTCCCCGAAAAGAGCTTGCATCGTGCAGCGCGAGCGCCCTTGCCTCGAAGCTGCACGACGGCGGCCGTTTTGGCCTCTCCGAAGGACAGCTGGTATCCGTGGCTGTGGAAGGCGTCGCGTAGGGCGGATGCCTCAAGGCCTAGCATCCTCGCCGCATTGCCGGGCTGCGGTACCCCCAAGTACACAGCCAAGTCATCGGCCCAGACTACCTCGTCCAGGTTGACGAGGCACGTGTCCGGCCCCGAAAGGCACGGCCCAACAAAGAAGTCTCGGTGGCCGTCCCATAGCAGGCGGATGGGTTCACCGGCACACAAGGCTCCAGCACGGAGAGCGTTTCTTGTGTCGACGATGCCAGGCACTGAGACTCCAAAATAAATATCCGCCCAGGAGGATCCTGGGCGGGATCCACGCGTTGTTACAACCGGCTTATCATCATCCCTCAACGTCATCCAAGTCCTGCTATTGAACTCGTCAGTCAACCCTTCCAACCACGCCGTAGCCCCGCCCGCCGCCAGGGCGCTAGGAGCTTTTAAGCGTTCCCTCAGGGCCGGGTTTGCATCAGTCGGCGTCTCCCAACCGGCACGCCTGGCAGTCAGGGCACGCGTCGCGCTGTAGTACGCGGCCGACACATCGGCGAAGAGGATGACCGACGAGAGCGCCTGGCTGGCACGGAGTTGCAGGAAAGCCCGGCTCACATGCGATCCGAACAAAACGGACGTGCGTTTCAGACCGCCAAGTTGAACTGGGAGAGCATGACTTTGGAAAAAGTCGTAAGCAGCAGGTCTGAACGCGCGGTGCATCGCTTTGGCGATTGTTGATAGCAGCATGATCGCGCGGTAGGAGCCGCAGTCGCTAGTGCTACCCCGCCCCTTATACAACCAAGTCAGAGTCCCCGACTTAAGCCCTAAGGGTTCTTGCACGCACAACCCTATCTTCAGCATAAGCGGTAGAAGCGCCCGCTGCCACGCGACCGGATCAGCTCTGCCCACCTCTGATGGCAGACCGTCCGGGCCGCAAGCGCGACCAGTTTTGGCCTTCAGAACTGCATCGAGGAGGTCAGATGGTGACGGGAACTCGGCACAGGATATACTAACATCCTCAGGGAACGCAGCCGGAGGGAGGCCAGCAACTTCCTCCAGCGGCATGCACTTGCCCGCCTCGAGTGCACTGAAGTGTTGGCGCCAGCGGGCAATCGCATCAGCGGGGTCCTGGCAAACCTGTCCGTGCATGTCCTTGACCTGAGGCAACACCGTGGGCCCACAACCGCGCTTTTTGCGGGAGCCCAAGAGCTTCTTAAGAGACTCGTGCGCCTCCTCATTGCCTGCCTGAACATCCTCGGCCAATGAAGCCAAGAAGCTTGCCCGATCGGCTTTGCATTAATTGGGCACGCAAGCTCTTGGCTGCATTCTGCAGCCTAGTCCCCAGACCTGCCTCTGCAACAGCTGCGGTATGCAACCAGCCAGAACGGAGCTGAACGTTGAGAGGCGGCGCCTCCCAGCATCTCCAAGTTTGAAAGGCCTCTGCTACACTATGGAACCTGATGGCATAGCGCAACCGTGCCAGGCTACGGCGCAGCTTGGCAACCCCACCCTGCAGGGCCCAGGCAGCGTCACTAAGATAGGCTTGCCGTTTGCGCCGCCCTTCAGGGGGAAAGGCCTGCTGCAGCCCTTCTTGCAGTGTGGAGACAAGAATCGCTGCATGGGCGTCAGGGCCCACACTCCAAGGGATATCGGGAAGTTGGCTCAGGGTCTGTGAAACCTTAGCTCGCCCCTCAGGTGTGAGAAGCTCCCTAGCACGAACCCTAAACCGTGAGGAGTTGGCGGCTGGGCGTTCCACTGCAAGGCGCAGAGAAACGGATACAAGTGTGGCGAGGTGATCCACCACCGGTTGACCGGCATGGATAGCCGGATCGACCCATGATACGACTTTAGACGACTGCCAGTCCTTCGGCAAGGCGATGTAGTCTAGCCTGGACGTCGCCTGGTTACGTTTCTGCACATACGTGCCGCTGGGGCCGATATGCGACTCTTGCCATGTGGCAGGAAGCCACAATCCATGGCGATGCAAGGTATCGTGCAACGCATCTCCGGAGGCGTCCTGCTCGTCGGCACGCCATGGTCCAATGGCCTCTGAAGGAATCGAGCCGACAGCTGCATTAAAATCCCCCATCAGCACCAGAGGGGCAAGGGAGCCAAACTTCTCGAGGAGATGACTCGTCTCACGCCACCACGAGTCCAACAGATGCGGCTCCGCCCCCTTATGAGGCGCATGCAGCGAGGCAAAGATGAGATCCACAGGGGTAGCCACGAACCTAACCAGAAGCCTTCTCGGATCGGCGTGGATGACAGTGAAAGCCGATTTGGAGAAAAGGGCGGGACTACTCGTTTCTCCTGCACCCCTGGGAGCCTTCGAGGTGCTGCTAAACCACAACTCGACTCCAAAGTTGCCCCGCATTGCTCCGGAGCAAAAGCGGTAGTATGGAGCAGTGAAGAGCTGCCCCTGCTCGGTGCGGGCCTCCTGTAGGGCAGCGACCGACACCTCTGCATGCCCAAGACTCGCCGCCAGAAGCGCGGGGCGGCCGGCAGCAAAGGCAAGCCCCGCGCACTTATCATCAGCAAAGGACTTGCCGCAAAGGGACAATACATTGTAGGAGGCAAGCACCAACGCCAGGTCCGCAGGGGCGCCTGTCGGCGTAGCAACGCCAGTGCCATGCCGAATGAAAGGCTCCAGACATTGCACAGGCGTGAGTCCACCATCGGCGGTGGGCTTTGCATAAGAACGCATCGAGGGAAGCGAGCCCGGCTCTCTCGCACATTGAATTGCTAGGCCGGCCCAGTCAAGTGCAATACCGCTGCTTTCCCACCATCGCATTCGACCAGGGACCTCCCAGCACCACGCACCACAAGGAAAACCTCTGGCGGCAAGCTTGGCGGTGACATCGGCGATTTCATTGGCTAAACAGCCCGCATGCCCTGCCACATGGGACAAAGCCGGAGGAGAACGCGCGGCAGCACGGGCAAGGGAACTAATCCTACGCAAACAACCTGCCACCCCTACACCTGACCCTGGCACCAGTCCTGCAGCAATCTGCATAGCTGAGACACAGTCGGCTCTGATTACTGTATGAACCTGGCGGAAAGTAGTGGCACAAAGCCATTGTGCCGCAACAAGCGCAAAGCATTCGGCAGTGAAGGCAGACTGGACGTCACCTTCCGTGCAAGACCAGAGTGGAGCCCCGCCCGCAACCACACCGAAACGCCTGTGTGTGGTGTCCAGAAAGACACAGGACCATCCAACCTGCGCTGGGGCAGAGGCTGAACCTGGGGTGTAGGATCCGTCCGTAAAGCAATGCAGGCCTGAACTGAGCAAGTCCGACGCCTCAAGGCAGAAGCCACTGAGCCTCTGCCATGCCGCAGCGCCAATGGCAGCCTGAACAGCGCGCACATCGGCCAGAGTGCCCGGCGGTGTCAGTAGCTCAAGGAGGTCTGCAGCTGCAAAGGGCAAGCGAAGCCCGCCCAGAGACAGCGGGCCATCCGGGAGGCCATTCAGTTCCTCAGGAAAGTGAGCAAAATCGCCAAAGCTTTGCCAATCTTGGATATCGGCAAGCCTGATACAGTTACCTGCCTCTAGGGGGGCCAGTAGAGATGAGTCGACCTCCGTAGGGACAAGGGATGCAAGGCAGAGCTGGTGTCGTCGGCCGGGCGTCCTTCCAAAGACCGCTCGTCCTCGAAAGTGCTCCACAAGAGTTTCGAGAAGGGTGCGCGCCAAGTAGAGCGCCCTGCAAGATGGCTGCCTGGCGGATTCCTGGAGGAGGGTGACGTGCCCTTCTTGGGCATCAATCCAGAAGTCTATAATGTCAATGGGCCCTCTTCTAACGTGACCGGCAACCAAGCCTTCGATGGCCTGGTACTGTTCTGGCAAACGAGTGCCCCGGCAAGGCGTGGGAACAGGTCGAGCCGCACCCGGCCGAGCCTCCAGGCCGGTACGCCCTAAAGGGCCCTAAAGAGAAGGTAGGTTCGCATTCAGCAATCAAGGTGCTCTCGCCACCCAAACAACGATCCAGGACGAGCAGCCACCACAAACCTCTGCCTACAAAACCCGGCAGGCGGCCGACGTCAGGCTGTGCGCATCTACCCTGTACAACCCTACAAGTCCGATCCGCCACAGCACTGCAGTGGGCACCACTGCCCTGGAACGAGCCCTGGTGCGCGCCTCGCTGCCCCGTCGACGCGCCGGCCGCCGCAGTAGGCGACGAAAAACTGCCTAGATGGCAGCGTGGCGCGCCTTCCTCATCCGGCTCGGCATCAGAACCTGCACCTGGGCCTTGTCTTGAGGGCATTGCACGGCCTACGGAGGCAGGGCACTCCCGCATCGTCATCTCAACCTGAAGGACCTGACCTGGACTGCAGAGGGCATAACCGTTCGAATCCCGGCTTAGGGAGATGACAGCGTGCCATGGGCAAGGGACGACTTGGTTCAGGGAAGCCTCAAGTCCGACAATGTGCAGCCATCCTTGTGCAGTCTCAACACAAAGCCATCCTTCCGCGAGGACCCGGCAGTCCACAAGAACAGGGTAAGAGTGCCCAGGCGGTCGAGCACCCCCAGAGTCCGATACGGCAATGACCGTTCTGCAGGGCCAGCCCAGCCAGGCAACATCGGCCTGCCCTGGGCTAGCTGGCGAGATAGTCAAGGTTTGGGCACTAAGCCCCAAACATGCAGCAAGATCAGTGCGGTAGTGCGTGCTGCGTGCTGGGCTCAACTTGAAGAGACGTCCCTTATCTGGGGTACAAACCCAGTAGTGGCCGTCGTCACCTAGCCATGGGAAAGCAGGCCCCGGTCGCCAAGGCAGGTGGGTCTCAAGCATGGCTGACAGCGAAACACTGTCTCCGCTATATGCGCCACATGGTGAGATGCTTAAGCACATTCCAGTGGAGGGCTGGAGCTCCTCACCATCAAGCAAGCGGCGACGCGGTGAACCTGTAAGGACCTGGACCTCAGCACGAAGACTTATTCCTGCCAGAGAGCACACCGAAAAGAAGTCGACGCAGGCAGGCGAGCGCACGCAGAAAACGCGTCCATCAACATCTCTGGTATCCAGGCATATGAACTGCCCCGCTGCAGCTTTGGGAACGACCAGGAACAGAGCCCATCCGATCTCCGGCTGTGGGCTCACCGCAACGAGCTCCGACGGGCAGGAATCGCATACTCCAACCCTTGAGGCCGAGACAGCTTGCACAAATGTTGTCAGACGACAGGGGACCTTAGCCTCAACCTCGACACGCTCCGGCTGACAGCCCGGGGCAAGAAGAGCGCACGCGATAACACACGACACCTCTCCTGCGGCGGAGTCAACAGGGGGTTCCTCCGTGCAAACCTGGGCGGGCTGGCAACCGCCTGTCACGGCTCTTCCTGACTGGTGAGTAGGGCTTCCAAGGGGAGACCGACTGCGGGCTGACCCATCCGAATCATCATCAGGAAATTCAGAAGGCGAATGACCTGGTGAATCGGTACAACCAGTGGTGGGCCCGGAGGGGGCAGACTCGCTCTCAGAACCCTCAGCGGACTCGTCTCCATGCCCAGTCGCGGGAACATATCTCACGACGATATGCAGGCCATCAGTGATTTGTAGAAAGGTACCCTCGGGCAGTTCGGTAGAGACGGCACCCTGCACCGCGACTAGATACCCATCCGGGCACGTGTTGGCATAGCCGTCTACAAACTGCTGCAAGTCTAGTAGCCCATTGTCAACGCACATCCATGTGAAGCCTTGTAGGACCGGCCTTTGATCGACAATGAGCACTTTCTGGCCCTCTGGACCAGCTCTTCGGCGAGGAATGGCCCGGGAAGATACGAACACAGCCGCAGACGCCCAACCACGACTGAAGGCATCAATTATAACAGGCAAAGCAGGGACGGTGACGAGTCCTTCAACTTCGCATTCCAAGGCGCCCGCTATGGCTGCCCGGGAGAGCCTGCCGTCCGAGGCAGCGTCAACCCTGACAGATATCTCGTCGGAAAGGACCCAGTAGGAGAGGGCAATGTTAAAAGGGAGAGGCTCTCGGTGGTCCCATCCGTGCACACTGCTCAGCATCACCCGCAAGTCGTACGTTGCAGGGGGCGCAGACCCAAACTCAGAAATGGTAATCAGAGCACCTTCGGGCAGCATTACCTCCTGAGCATAGTGCAGTGGGATTTCCTGGCCTAACACCCTAACATCGACATTAGAACCGCCGCTCAAGCCTGCACCTGCGAGAATGGACTCCCTGCTGGCGTGAAAGGGAATGAGGGCCATGTGCAGGACCCCGTTGACGGCACGGCAATCGGCAAGCACGGGTAGGGCTGGCAAAGGCCAATCGGGCACGGCAAGAAGCACAGCATACTGACACGCTGGTTGCGGCAACACAGGAAGGAGTCGCGGAAAGAAGCTCTTTTGCGGTGGGATTCTGGCTCCCTGCACGGCTGTCAAAACTTCGGCCGGTCTCCCTGGGACTCGAATAGGGATAGAGACGATGTCGGGCCGCGTTTCGTAGGCGGCTACAAGAAAGAGTCCATGCAAGAACTGCGCGGGCTCAGGAGCCTCAGCAGCTTGTGGTGCCGGGACCAGGAGCGGGTCGGCAGCACGTCCTGGGGTGCGCTGGTCATCTTGGGCTCGGGCAATCCTGGTAACCGGATCAGCCCCTGCAGCGACCGCAGCCAAGGAAACTGACAGGCTGGGTGTGTCTGGCAGACGGCATGTCAGCGTAAGGCGCTCAATAAGCTTCTCAGGTAGGGCGCGCTCAGGAGAGCCACAGCTACTGACATGTATTGATAGGGGGACGCGTAGGAAGGAAGGCCAATGAAAACCTCTGTCTGCCTGTAGTCTGCAAAAGGGCTCGACCACCGTAAGCGCGAGCAGGGCACATTCGCAGTCACCGTCCCGGAGCGCCTTGCAGGATGCCCCGTCACCCCTAAAAGGGGCAAAGGAGCCATGGAAGGAGCGGTCGGAGCTCGACTCGACCCGGCTGCGATGCCTACGAGGGGTACGCGACTGAGTGGATGTGTCTGATCTTCCATCTCCAGCATCCTCATCATTAGGGTCGTCTTCGAGGTCATGCGAGAAGTCAGACTCAGATTCAGACATCTCCCCAACATCGTCCAATCGGCTCTGAAAGGCCAAGACGAAAACTTCCCCTGAATAAAAGTCAAACCCCATCAGGCGTTTCCTGCCGCCCTTGACAACAAGCTTCCAGCCAGCGGGCGGCTGCCCAGAGTGCTGCTTCAGCAGCTCGCGGGTGACATAGCCCTGCTGCTGAGTGACAAAGGTGACGTCACCCCCAACTGGCCTGGCATCAAGGAACAAGACATACGGGAGAGGCCGGCCGTCAGCACCTCGCTCATGTTGCCTCGGAATTACTGCAATGAAACCTCTAAGGGGGGTTCCCCTGTACACACAGGGATCAAGGCAGCGATTATCGGCAGCTTGTAAGCGCACCTCGCCGAGGCGGACCTCGGCTAGGGCAGCAACACGGTTCATAGTCTCCCAGTCGTCAGCCCCGACGCCTTCAAGTAGGAAGCGGCGGTCATCTCGAAGCACCAGAATGGTAGAAGCCCGCCGTGTTCGGGGCATACACCCCACTCTGTGCCAGTGAACATCACTCCATAAGAGAAAGGGGAGCGGGGCGGGCCAAGAGGGCACATGCTGTGGAGGAACCCGGCCACAAGCAAGAGGCACTATCGCCGACAAAGATTGCATGCGGCGCGACAATTGCACTGCCTGCCGCGACGCCAATCTCCTGGTGGGTGGTGTTGCGAGACAGGACAACAGCAAAGGCCGTACCACCTGTAGCGCGGGCGTCAATCACTGCGACAGCGAAACCAGCTTCGACAAACCACGATGGCACCGCTACAAAGGAAGAAAATCCCAAACCTAGCTGCGGGTACGTTGGGGTAACCTGATCCCAGACACAGTCAATGACCTGAGGCAAAGCCGCTCTGATGAGCGGGTCCAGCTGACCAACAGTTGTGGGGATCGAGGTCTCGATAACGCAGGTCGAAATAGGGTAGCCAGGGCGGCAGACCACAACAGGCATCCAGGTAACATTGTCGGCCGGCAAGGCTAGCACATCACCCCGAAGCGGACCAGGAGGCTCGGCCAGGGCTGCTGCGGCGGGCACTTCCAAACATGTTGCAAGGCCATCATCGTCCCCGACATTCTCGGCCTGCTGGTGTCCGCCCTCATCACTAGTAACCGCACCCAGGTCGTGAACCGGCGAGACAGAATCAGGAACCCCAGAGACGGTACCCTCGGCCTCTTCGAGAGCCTCGGCCTGAACTGCAGCAACCATTTGTCTCCAAGGCGAGACGGGCGAGGCAGCACTGCTAACATCAGACGTTGGCATACCCCCGGCTAGGCGAGGCGGGTCCTCGGGAAGCGGGTCCGGTGCGGGCAGGGCCACCTGAGCACACGCGTCTAACGCCTCCGGCAATCCTTGTGGAGCAGCCCAAACAACGGCAGGACATGATGCAAAACCGATGGCGGCACATGCCCAAACACTAACCAGGGGTGCCCAACCGGCACGAGTGCAAGTAGTCTTCCGGCGGCGCCGTTTGAAGGGAGGCCAAGCCAACACGGGGAGCGGAGAGCAAATGCAAGCCAGCGGACATAGGACATGCGGGCTGATGCTTGCCGACTGGACATACTGGAACCGGCCTAAAGGCGACCCTAGCGCCCGTGCGGCGAGCAAAAGAAGCCGCCACAGAGCGAGACTGACAACAAGCATCAGGGTGACGCAAAACCGCGAAGCGAGATTCCCAACGAGGGCCAAAGTAGACAGAGCCAACGTTGGGTGACCAGACCTTAGAGGGGCACACAAGGTTACCGGCCATAACGAAGAAGCGTCAGCTCCCCACCCAACAGTTCCTGCCCCAGAGCCACCGATGCAGGTATTAGGCACATGTAAGGAGGGGGTGCTGGAAACACAGGCGCGAGCGACAGGGCACCACAGCCGGCGGCAACAGAGAGGGATTCCCCCGAAACCAAAGAGCTGGGCCTTGAAGTCGGCCGTGAAGTCGGCCCTGACGCCGCCCGTGAGCGAAAGCAGCAAGGAACAAGTCCTGCAAAAAGGCGGCGAGGGAGAAAGCAAACCCCTGCAAAGCCAGCAGAAGTAACTTCCCCGCGAGGAGACAGCCCAGGCAGGACTCAGACCAACATACCCAAGCAAGGTAAGTGGCTGGGCCCCTGCCAGGCAAGCGAGGATTGCAAAAGAGGAGCACGCGCAGCGACCACTGGTGCAAGCCGAATCAAAACTGGAACACAAGCAGGCTTTACCCAACGTAAAATGCCTGCCAGTGACGGGGACAAACCCTGTTGCATGAAAGGCTTCCCACGCGCGAGCCGCGCTAGTAGGCCCTCGACGCCGGTACACCGTGGGAAGGGCAGACCCAGGGGGCGCACAGAGGGCAAATTGCCAAAAGAAAGGGGAGCCCGCGACCCCACCTACAGTTCCTGCCCCAGAGCCACCGATGCAGGTATTAGGCACGTGTAGGGAAAGGGTACTGGGCTCAAAGGCACGACAGACGAAAGTCCACGGCCGGTAGTCGCAGTGAGGGACACCCCAGAAGCCTAGGAGCCAAGCCGCGGAGCCGGCCTTTGCAAAACCAACAACCGAACACAGCGATAAGCAAATCCTGCATGGAGGCGGCGGGGGGGAAAGCAAACCTCTGCAAACCCAACAGAGGCCACTTCCCCGCGAGGAGACAGCCCGGACAGGACTCACGTCAACAAACCCGGAGGTAGGTTGCGGGGCCACTGCCGGGGACGCAAGGATCGAGAGGGAGCCCATTGGGCAGACGCCGCAGGCAAACGTAAAAACATCAGGAACGTCAAGCCAGGAAGGCTTGCAAAACTGGGCTGTCACAGAGGCTGCGAGAGGAATGCAACCGAGGCTGAGCTTCAAATCGCCAAAGAAAACTAGAAATAGGGCAAGTCCACTGGCCCGGGGAAAGAAGGCGGCAGCCTCCTCACTCTGTACACCCAACTGTACAGCAGCATTCAGCCTCACATGCCATTCCGGAGGAGCACGGTCGCGCTGATCGAGAGTTTCCAGAAGCCATCTGAACCCGGCGCACAGCTGGATGATGGAGTCATACAAATGCCGATGCCCCATGCGGCATAGATGACTCGCATGATCCGGGTGCCCAGGGCAGGGTCCTCCTGAAAGCTCCCGATAGCGCACCGTGCACCTCTTCAGTGCGGTTCGGAGCCTCCCCCGCCAGGCTCTGGCGGCTTTGCAGCGAGCTCGTCGTCGTCCTCGATGAAGGCTGGCACAGGGCGCTTGCTGGGGTCGATATTGGCCAACTCGGCCTGAGGCACAGCACCAAAGGGCATGAGAGCCCGATTCGTTGCCAGTCGGGCAGCTAGCGGGTCTCCCCCTGAAGCGCCCGAATGTACGGCCTGGGGGGCAGCAGCAATCGGCTGGTCCGGCTCCACCTTGCCAGCGCTGTACGGGCTCACCCTGGCGCTGGGAGATATCGACGTAGTCCTGGCCTTCAAAAAGGCGCTTCCCGGCGAGGGCAGGTATGGATCGACTGCAGCTGGCCTTGCATACATATCCTCCGAGCCCCCAAAGCTTGGAGGGAGTGGCTGCGCGACCGGCGCCGTCGTCTCCACATCCGGTGCATCCAGCAAGCCACCAAAGGGGTCCGGGGGTAAGACCCGGGCCCCTCCAGAGCCCGTCGCAGCCCGTGGGTCCACAGATGTAGCTGCTGGGGGTACTCCCAGCCCTGGCGGCAAGCCAAAGCCGCCCCCGGCGGCACTGGCGGCCCGATAGGCAGCCAGAGCCCTTTGCATCACAGAGCCCGCATCGGAGGCATCTGTCTCTCCCAGCCACGCATCCATAATATCTCCGTACTGCGGCTCGGCCATGTTCACGTCCTGGCGGGTCTCTGCCGGGACACCCCGGAGCAAGGCAGCTCTGGCATCGTCCTGCACGGCCGTCGCCTTCTGTAAGTCCGCCTTCAGCTTCTCGATGTCCGGAGGTACTTCTGGTGCTCTCTCT
>CAJNDV010033664.1:13161-23827 GCA_905221635.1 Symbiodinium sp. CCMP2456 | reverse complement strand
GGGTTTAGGGTTTGTAGAGTTTAGGCAGGACATAGATCCTCCACAGCAGATGGAAAATGCTGAACGTGAAGCTTCAGCCTGCGATGCCGAGAAGCCCCCACTTGAGCCCTAAACCCTAAAACCCTAAACCCAAAAACCCTAAACCCAAAAACCCTAAACCCTAAAACCCTAAACCCTAAAACCCTAAACTCAAAAACCCTAAACCCAAAAACCCTAAACCCTAAAACCCCCAAACCGTAAGCCCTTGACCCAAAAGACCCTCCCCGTCTTTCGGAAGACGGTGGCCCTTAATGCGCGAAGCCCAGGAGCCGGATCCAGGTTCAGCTGCGTCAGCTTCAGCTGCGCGTACCTCCACAAGGCACCAGGCTTTCGGGCTTGGGGTTTCTGGGGGTCTATAGGGGTGTATAAGGGTCTATAGGGGTTTTTAGGGGTTTAGGGGTTTAGGGGTCTAGGTTTTCTTTTGTGTAGGGTTTAGGGTTTCGGGGTTTAGGGGTCTAGGGTTTAGGGTTTAGGGTTTGGGGGTTTAGGGGTTTAGGCTTTAGGGTTTAGGGGTTTGGGGGTTTAGGGGTCTGGAGTTTAGGGGTTTAGGGGTTTAGGGGTCTAGGGTTTAGGGTTTAGGGGTTTAGGGGTTTGGGGGTTTAGGGGTCTGGAGTTTAAGGGTTTAGGGGTCTAGGGTTTGGGGTTTATGGTGTATTGAAGGGTCGGAATAACTAGAATCGTTTAACTTTGGGGCAGCGAACCACCAAGAGCAAAAAGGACCCCTACCTATAGTCTCCATTGTAGTTCCTTTTTTTGGTTGAACCAATTATATATTCAGGAGTTTATCACCCAGCATGACCCTCGCGAAATCCTAAACCCCTGATGCCCCAAAGCGAGACCCAAACCGCATAAAACTCTGAGCCTCAAGACCTCAAGGGTTTTGGGTTTAGGGTTTAGGGTTTAGGGTTTAGGGTTTAGGGAATCAAGAATCCGGAGCCTGAACAATCAGAACTCGAACGTTTCTTCCTCAAGGCTCGTTCTGGTCTTCATAACCGAACAAACCGATTCTAATTGGCAACGCTCCTGTTTCCTAAACTCTTACGACACTCTTAAAAAGCCCTCGTAGTATACTGGGCTTTGAAGTAACCAGGAAGAAAAAAGTTTTCATGATGGTTACTTTAAGGAACAGGTCCCCCAAAAAAGTATGAAATTATGGTACTCCAAAGCCCAGTATACTACTACGAGACTGCCTTTCAGTTCGGATTTTACTGTAGGGGGCCTTGATAATGATAATAAGGGTCTTGGGGTCTACTATGCTATAATCACAATAAGAAGCCACCAAAACCCTATTCGAATATACTTGGAATAAGGGTTTTGGGGTCTACTATGCTATAATCTCAATAAGGAGCCCCCAAAACCCTATTCGAATATACTTAGAATGAGGGTCTTGATGTCTACTATACTATAATCACAATGAGGAGCGCCCCAAACCCTATTCGAATCATGAAGGAGCCCCCAAAACCCTTTTCGAATTACTTAGGTGCCCCCCCAAACCCTCTTCGAAGTATTAAGGCCCCTATATTACTCATCAAGGTTTTGGGGTCTACTATGCTATAATTACAATGAGGAGTCCCCAAACCCCTGTTCGAAGTATTGAGGCCCCTATATTACTTATCAAGGCTCTTAGACTAAAGCAGGTCACATGGCCATGGGGTTCTCGGCATTGAAGGGTCGCTCCTGTGCAGACATTTCCGGATCTACGGCTTAGGGGCTAGGAAATTTGGGGCCTTGGGATTTAGGGGTTTGGGGTTTAGGGTTTAGGGCTTAGGGATTTAGGATTTAGGGCTTAGGGTTTAGGGCTTAGGGAATTAGGGGTTTAGGGCTTAGGGCTTCGCAGTTAAGGGTTCAGAGTTGTTTGGTTAGGGAATCAGGCCACCAAAGATCTGTTGTGCGGCGTGTTGGGCCGGTTTACCTGTGGCCGTGTCTTAGGGGTTGTGACCGATTATTATAGGGTTTAGGGTTTAGGGTTTAGGGTTTAGGGTTTAGGGTTTAGGGTTTAGGGTTTAGGGTGTAGGATTATTCTGTATTGCTTCGACGGTTTTGAGTTCGACGGCATGGTACATAGTCTAAGGTTAAGGTGTGCGTTTGCTACGGGGCTTTACAGGTCTAGGCGATCAGAGATTGGCTTTTGAGCTTAGGAATGAGGGCGGTTGGAGTCTATCTTGCTGCTAGTCTTATGATTCCTAAAGTACATCTTGCCAATGGTGTTTCAAGTCTTGCCGAAGTGCTACTGACTGAAATCTATGCTGAAATGTGAAGCGGCTATGACAGATGACCACAGTATTGAGTTCCTTTCGCATACCGTTCGTTATCTTACACTCTTAAAGGAGCATTTACTCTTCTAATGTAGTGGCTTGAATAATCAGAATAGGGTTTTGGGGTATACTACACCATAATAATAATAATTATTATTATTATTATCATTATAAGGAAACCCCCAAAATAGTATAGGTATTTATTAAGGCGCCTATTTTACTCAATTCGCACGAGCTGAAGATGTAAGAGCTCCAGAGTCGTCTGCTGAACCGTGGGGAACCGTGTCCGTGTCCCTAAAAGCCAGGCGCGAGGGGCGCGCCTGTGAAAACTGCAAACCTGCAGACTTCGAAAAGTGCTCATTACACTCATTACACTACGGTTGTTTTAGATCAAGGAACCCGGAACCCTGCGGAATCATAAGTCACAGTGGTCATGTCGTTTTGCTCGGGATTCTGCATTCCCAGGCAGGCCCTCATCAGGAGGATCTCAAAGAATCAATGGTCAAAGCCAGGGACACGACAACTATGACCCTAAACGCTAAACCCTAAACCCTAAACCCTAAACCCTAAACCCTAAACCCGATGGGGGCACCGAGCACCCAACTAGGGTCCAACCATGTCAGGCTCTGGGGCTTATGTAGGATGCCCAGGCTGGTTTCCACCCTACCTTATCCTTGGGGACGAAATGACCCTTATAAGTAGGGGCCCTATACCCTTATACTATGAATCCCTACATGGGTATATGAACCTGAAAGCCTTTGGGGTTCATTTCGTCCTTAAGGATGTCCATGGTCACAGTGATTTCAAGGCATCTACCACTGAAGCAAGGCCTTCCAGCAATTAGCGGGCGAGCAGCAAGACTTTGCCACGCAGAGTTTCTCCAGATATGCAGCGGTGACACGAGCGAGCCAGCTCAAGTCACATCTGCAACCGGTGACTCAAGAGCAAGCTGTATGCTGGCATTGCTCTCGCTATCGCATCTGCAATCTCTGCGGGAGATTCGGTGCTCTTTCGTTCGACCCTTGTCGGCTTGAAACCCTTCGATTGGTTTGCATTCTCGAAGAAACCCGCCCAAATCTCCGGGTGAGGGGGCAAAGGCGTCGTCCAGTGCAACATGCGCTCGTCAAAGTCCAGGCCAAGGTAGCCTAGGAACTTTCGGAGCACCCCCTCAGGCTGCTCCATGAGATCATCGTGGTCGATAACCGGCGGCACTTGATGCAACTCCTTGGTGACATACTCAAACATCGCCACTAACTCACTGTAGCCCATCTCAGTCTCATTGAAATAGGAATAGCCGGTACTCTCTGGATCCTTGCAGGCACGGAGCATGGAAGTCATTGCCGGCTCAGGATGTCGGATCAGAAAGCTGTGCTTCACTTCTGCCATCTCCTGGGACCTCCACCACCGCCGGGGGAGCGTGACAGCAAAATCTTTGGCAAAGCTCACGCTTTCGCCGCCTGCGGGAGTGAGTAGCTGATCCCACACCTTCTTGTAGGTGTATTGTGGGTCTGCAGGGAGGTCCGTGTGCCTGGGGTGTTCCCGCTCTGGGCCCAGATAATACACCGACGTGAACGGCTCGAAAAGAAGCTTTGTGTCACTCCGCTGCGCAAAAGAACGGCTGAGAGCGGACGAACCCGCCCGCATGATCGACCAAAGAATGATGCGAGTGGCATTTGGCTGCCCACACTTGTCAGCCACATCAGCGGCCGTTGTACTGGCCGTCACTGCAAACAAACACAAGAGCAGTTTGAAGAGCCAACAACTCCGACAACGTGCCATGGCTGAAAACGACTTCAGAGAACCAAAATCTAGGCCGCAACTTCAGACGCTGCGATATTGTAAAGTAAGGAAGGATGACGTAGCACTCTCACTCGGACCGCTAGCGGCAGAACGAATCAAGCTACTTGCTTTCCTGGCTGCAGGAGTCAATCTAACATCGTTCTGGAAGACAAGGTTTCGAGCTTAATTTGGGTTTGGGGCTACATGTGCCCACCAGCCGAAGTTCCAACAGCACGGCACGTGTTGATAATATACCCTCCGTCGTCAGCGATATATGGCCCTGCTTGCTAGGACGGCTGGGGCTTTGAATCCTGACCACCCACTTTGGGCGGTGAGGGCAAGGAGCGCTTGGGAGCACTGATTTCGGTAGCGCCACTCTGACTCCGAATTAGCAAAGTTCCATGTTGGCTAGGTCTTGGTCTATGCTGACATGGTTAACTACTACGCTTCCCCCCAACCCGGGTCCCGAAACGCTGCAAACCTCTACCACAAAACCCCGAACACGGATCCTGCAATGCAACCCATCCCTAAAGCCTGAACCCAAAGCCCTTATCGCAAGCCTTGTAATAACCCTTGCAGCGGCCCCTACAGTAACCCTGAACCCTACACCCCGCACTTTAAACCCTCCACCCTTTTGAAGCCCACAAACTTCTGAACCCCAAACGCTAAGCGCTAAGTCGCGAAGTCCTGACCAGCACCACCCAAGTAATGACCCTGTAACAGGGACCTTCTGGTCCTTAATGCTGCTAACATTGGCTCTAGTTGGGGTGGGGGTTGCCGGTAAGCCTGGTAAGCCCTGAACCCTAAACTCTAAACCTCTAAACCCTAAACCCCTAAACCCCAAACCTTCCTAACCCCTAAACCATATAGATGTAAACCCATAAACCCTAAACCTTAAACCGAACCCCTAAACCCGAGATGCAAACCCCTAAACCCCAACCCCGAAAGCTTCGTCTCAATGAGGTCTCGGCAGATGCAAGCAGCTCGTAGATAACAACGCCCATCGCCCAAACCTCCGATCGCGACGGCTTTAACATCATATAGGGGCTTAGGGTTTAGGGTTTAGGGTTTAGGTATAAGGGCCTTAATAATTAGAATAGGGTTTGGGGGTATATTATGCTATCATAATAATAATAATAATACGGAACCCCCAAACCCCTGTCAAATTATTAAGGCCCTACATTTGGCCTTTTGGGCTTTAGGGTTCCTTTAAGGGTTCCTTTGAGTTGATCCGCAAGAGATTCAGGGGCAAAAGGTTAAGGGTTCCGAGCGTGGCTTTAGGGTTTAATATAGGGACCTTCACAGCTACACAAGGGTTTGAAGCTATGTTGCAATGTAAATATACCGGGACTACAAAGGGGATACTTTCACAAGTTCAGACCACCGTATTAGGATTCAGGTCTTCGTTCTTTGCTCAGGCTTTGGGAACTGGCAGGTTTAGGCGTTTCCCCTCTAAACCCTAAACCCTAACCCCTAAATCCTACGCCGGGTTTGGGCTTGAAGGGATTCTAGCTGCTGGAGGTTTGGAAAATATGTGCGCGGATGGGGGGGGGTTCAGGGATCGTGCACCTAGGGTAAGCCGGCTTCTGAGGTGTTGGGCTTCCGGACTTTAGGGTTTAGGGTTTAGGCTTCCGGGCTTAACGGGCTGGGGTGTTGAGGCTTGCGTCGGGGCTTGGGAAGGATGGTCTTTCAACGCCTCTGTCAAATTGCCCATTAAGTACTCGATATACATTTACATTTACGACACCCTCCCCTTTTGATAAGGACCTACTTGAAAGCGCTCGTAGGTCTCATTCTTTCGCTCCCTGAGGGCTTTAGGCCTCAAGCATTCAAGCAGTAAGGGCTCATGGAATAGGTTTACTCTAACGATTTGAGTGCCTCCCGTCGCATCCGCGGTCGGACGTGGAACCCAAAATCCTGGTATTTGGGGCTCCCGAAGTAGATCAAGAACCCTTAAACACCAAGACTCCCAAACCCTCCCAGTTCCTGGTGAACCATGTTTCGGCAAGGCCACCACTAGATTTAGCGTTTAGGGTGGACGTTTTTCAACGGCTTGGAGCCGTCGGAGACATGGCTAGGGCTTTCGTGGCTTAGGGCTTGTCGTGTACGGCGAGGGCTTCGTGTTGATTTCAGAACACCGGCTATATAGGACGGGGTACCTAAACTTAAACTCTAAACCCCAAACCGGGTACCTAAACCCTAAACCCTTTCAGCAAAGTGTTGGCCGCCGCACCATCGATTCGGGGTGGAAGCTCCCTCAATGATACTATGATTGTAGATCCCTATTTATATTTAATCAATTTAAAAACCATATAATTTGTTTAAAAAATATATAATAAGATCATAGCAAATATGATATATTTAAAAAATATTTGCAACTGTTGGACTCCTACACACAAAAACCCAAAGCCTAAACACTAAACTCCAAACACCGAAAACCGTGACACCACTCCGGAACCCCAAACGCTAAAGCCTCCACCAAGCCTAAACCATCCGTCAAGCAATAAGCAAGATGTGAACTCGAACAGTATGATCTTGCTCAGGTACGCTATAAAGACTATAAGCACCTCAGACCACTAACAAACGGCGCTCAAGCATCTTCTAAGGGGGCCTTAACAAATCGAATAGGTCTTGGGGGGGGGGGAGTATACACAGTAGTTATTCATAATAGGAACCCTAAGCACTGGTTTTTCTACTTCTGCTGACCCCTACAGTAAGTATCGGCCCTGGGCCTGTAGTACGTAGACTTCTTCCGATCCCTATTCGCTTGAACCGTGGAAAAAACGCTCTCACGAGGTCGCCACGTCCGATACCGCCGTCGTTTCGTTGGAGAACACCTCGGGTGCCATGTACCTGCGCATCGGGGACTTTTGCTGCTGTGGCCATCTACGGCCCGAAAGGCGGCTACAGGCCCCAAACAAGGAACTCCAGACAAAACCAAACAAAATCCCGTATTACTGTAGGGCTTAGGGTTCAGGGCCCTAAACCCTAAACCCTAAACCCTAAACCCTAAACCCTAAACCCTAAACCCTAATGTCCCAAATAGGTGAACACTACGGCATGAGGCCCTGAACCTGACAACTCCACAGACCCCACGGCCCCTGAAGGCTGAGTCCAGAATGCCCACGCCGCTCTTAAAGCATCAACGCCAAGCCCGGGTTTAGGATTTAGGGTTTAGGGTTTAGGGTTTAGGGTTTAGGGTTTAGGGTTTAGGGAAAAATGAAAAACAAGAGTGGCGATAATCAGAAGCACAGGAACACTCATGGTAGCAGTCACAGTATTAAACCCTAGACCCTAAACCGTTGTTTCTCACGGTAGCAATAGCCTGCAAGCTTCGAAAACCATGAACTTCCAAAACGATCAGCATGTTGAGAATGATCGAGAAAACCATAGGTACTCATCATCACCATCAGTGCCGTCATCACCAGTGTCATCAACATCATCACCATCACCATCACCATCATCATGGAAATACTACCTGTAGCCACGATCAATAGTCAGTCATATCCACTATATAGCCACGACAGACAGTCCTTGGTGATGTAGTCGAGGCAGCATATAAGAAGGAAAACATACTCATCACCATATACCATGGCCCTCACAGTGCTTCGTGTGTAACCCCGGTGTGGTAGCTTGGTTTTAACTCCAGAAAAAAACCAGGACCCTTCAAACTTACAAGCTTCTGAACACCCTAGATTCAAGCAAGCTCCTCGACAAGTTCAGCTGTAAAGACCACACACTAAACCCTAAACCCTACACAGCCCCACACCCTAAACCCCAGCCGAGCCAGCACGGCGCACGCCACAGTTCCCTTCACCACGGCGCTGGCGCACTCCTGGAAGATTTCGGCCACCTGGGCGAGCTTTTAGGAGACCCAAGCCCCTAAACCCTAAACCCTAAAACCCTAAACCCTAAAACCCAAAGCCCTCAGCCCTAAACCCTAAACTCCAAACGCCCGTAAACCCTGAAGCCACAAGAGTTTGCAGAGTCTGCAGGCTTTGTGGGGGTGTCGGTGACCTGCCGTTGATGTTTAGTGGGGCGTTTGGTCACGGTGTAGGGGTTTAAGGGTTTAGGGGTTTAGGGTTTGGAGGTTTAGGGTTTAAGGGTTTTGGGAGTTTCGGGTCTAGCGTTTGTGGTTGAGGGCTTTGGGCTTTGAGGTTGCAGGACCCAAGAAATGAAAGCCGGATGTGACAATCGCTTTCAAGCTTGGGCTTTAAAATCTAGGGTTGGCAGAGGACCCCCCAAAATAGTGTTGGTACTTTAAGCCCTATAACCATGAACCCTAAACCGATATTTAGGCCCCTATATTACCCGTCCTCCCCGACTTCCAGCCAGTGCTTAGACGCAGGCGCCAAAGTCTGCCAGCAGCAAACCTCTCCCGAGGTTGATCTTCCCCAAACGCGCCTATGCCCTAAACCCTGAAGGGTTCCTGTAAGGGTTCCCTTAAGAGCCTCTTTAGGAAGGTTTCCTTAAGGATTCCTTTCAGAGTCTCGTTAAGGGTTGTTTTCAGAGTCTCTTTAAGGGTTCCCTGAAGGGTTCCTCTAGGGGCTAAGGGGTTTAAGATGGTTTAAGGGTTGAGGCCTTTCTGTCCGCCTGTTGGGAGGGTCGAAGGTTGTAACTTGAGGATGTCCGGTTTGCGGCTTGGGGTTTAGGGCTTTAGGGGTTTAGGGCTTTAGGGGTTTAGGGTTTAGTGCTTTAGGGGTTTAGGGTTTGGGGTTTTGGGGTTTTGGGCTTTAGGGTTTAGGGCTTGGTAGGTTTCAAGCCATGAGGTTAAAGAGGATAAGGGCCTCCGCTGAAGGGAAAAAGGGCAGGGGGACTTAAAAACTTATAGGTGCAAACCTCATAAATACCCCAAGCTCTACATGAAGACAGAGGTTCTTCGGACAACGATTCCTGCGTTTCTGATCTGTATTGCTTAATCCGATTCTCGACTACCGTAAGCTTCAAAGCTTACAGACCCCTTCGCCTGCCTAAACGACCTTCAACCCTCAACATCCTGCAACCTAGCCTATACCTATAGTCTCCATTGTAGTTCCTTTGTTTGGTTTAACCAATTATATATTGAGGAGTTTATAAGGTTTCCCCAAAAAGGAATTACAATGGAGACTATAGGTACCCTAAACTCTAAACATCTCTAAAGCCTAAAGCCCTAAGCCCTAGACACTACGGGATCGGTGGCACGCGCTACGAAGCTGCAGAGCTTGAAGCATCTTCGGCTTTGGTGTTTCGTGCTCTCAGAATCTGCAGGTAGGGCGAGGTTTTTGGGCTTCTGCGTGGGGCTTAGGGCTTAAGAGGTTTTAGGGTTTACATAGGGCCATAGAGGCCCGACAATGCTTCAACAAAGCTTGGGACTTTCGTGGCCGGGGTGCTGCATCAAGCCCGACCGTCGACCCCAAAGTAGAGGACAACTTAGAGCCCGAACCCTGAACCCTGAACCCGAAACCCTGAAACCTATACAAACCCTTACTAAACCCTAAACCTTAAATCCTAAACCCTAAAGCCTAAACCGAAAACCTAAACCATAAACGGTGACCCCTACTCTGCTAGACAAACATGCCAGCATCGCGCGGCTTCTGCAAGTCTGCCTCGGAGGCTAAGGCGAGCTCTTAAGTGGCATTTGCGGACCATATAGTAGTACTATTGCATTCTTGTAATGAGTATTCTTATAGTATTCGTTGAATAGGATTCTTTGAATAGAATTACAGTATTCTTTGAGTAGTAGTATAGTATTCTCATCTAGTACTATCATACGGCAGGCATTAGAGTTTATTGCCAGAGCGAACCTGGCGAACCTTGCGAGTGTTGGGATCATAGAAGCCTGCTAAAGCCCTAAAACCCTAAAAGCCTAAACCCTAAATCCTAAAACCCTAAAGCCCTAAAAACCCCAAAAACCCCAAAAACACCAAAAACCCCAAAAGCCCGCAAAACCCCAAAAGGCCCTAAACCCTAAAGCACCCTAAACCCCAAACCCCCTAAGCTTACGGAGATGGCCCCGATGGCGACCTGGCACTTCGAGAGGCCGTTACGCTGTTCTAAGGGCAACTACAGGTGGGGAGTTTAGGGGGCTTCTATAAGGCTTTCAAAAGGTATTAAACCCTAAAGCCTTCTACCAGGCTCCTATAACGGTAACTACCCTAAACCCTAAACCCTAAACCCTTCTACCAGGCTCCTATAACGGTAACTACCCACCTGAAAATGTCCTAGACTGTTCAAGGTTCCCTCCGAAAGTGAACACGAAGGCTTGGGGTGCAGGGTTTAGGGCTTTAGGGCTTTAGGGCTTTAGGGCTTTAGGGCTATAGAGCTTTAGGGTTTAGGGCTTTAGGGCTTTAGGGCTATAGAGTTTAGGGCTTTAGGGCTTCAGGGTTTAGGGTTTAGGGTTTAGGCTTTAGGGATTTAGGGTTTTAGGGCGTCTCGCCGCGCAGCGGCAGTATTTTTTATGTAGGAGAGCGCCCCAGGGGGCGGCATATCCACGCCTGGACACGGGGATGCGATCCCCTCAAAAAACAATTACAAATTGGTGACCATTTCTTTTCCTGCCCGCTGTGAGCTTACACAGGCGACCACCCAATATATCACCCCCTAAACCCTAAACC
>CAJNDV010033663.1:194794-251910 GCA_905221635.1 Symbiodinium sp. CCMP2456 | reverse complement strand
AAGATGAATCTCTATAATTGATAAATCTAATTATTATTCTATTTTATCAGATATCGAATAATTCTTTGAAATATTTTTATATATCGCGTATTTTAATTTATAAAAAATTAATAGAAGATAATTTCGATATATCTCATATACGAGGAGAAATTATCGTTATAATTATCTTAATCAAGAAAATATTTGATATACTTATTAAATATTTTTCATATTTTGAATTTCGCTTATATATTCCATTTAATTAAATAATATAATTTCTATTTAAATAACTCGAAAAAAATTTATTCTTATTATTTCTAAATCATGCTATTTGAAAAGAAATGATAAATAATTATAATATGAATCCTCAACCGAATCAAAAATATATAGAAAATTATTCATATAAAAAAAGTCTTTCTTAAATATACGATTTATCGTATAATCGAAATCATATATTTATATACGTAAATATATCAATAGAAAATCCTCCCGGTTAGACAGAGTACGAATTGTATAACCGCTACTATTGGAAGTTGTTGTTGCGCATGCAGGAGCCACGTCATATCCCATCTCCCTACGTGCAGCACATCAGCACGGTCGTGGAGGAAGGCAGCGCGGCGAAAGGCAGCGGCACGAGTACTAGCTAGTCCTGTGCAATCACCACCGCGGCTCTGCAGACAGGAGTTGCTGGCGGCACTTCAGCGCATCGAAGGCCCCGACCCAGGGCACCGCAACCGGCAGCAGTGAACTAAGGGAGCGTCACAGCTAGGGCAACTTGCGAGCCAACCTGCTAGCCCCGGAGAAGCCCGTCTTGCCGGGACGGATATGGAAATAGAGATGCGCGTGCCCGATGGGGGTGAACAGACTCTGATGAGGGAAGAAGTCAACTTACCATGACGGCACTTCGGGTCCCGGCTCGCACAAATTCTGCGAGCGGGGCCCTTTGAGAACTATGACGGTTCTGATTAAGACAACGGCGCCTCTGACAAGGCTACGCATGCTGGTGGAGTCGGGGGCCCCTTCGCTCGGAGCACGGGAGATCTTCGCCGAGGTCTGAAGCTGGCTTCAGCACGCCGCCCTTCGCAGGTCGCCGAGTGGCCGAGCCCCAGCCAGCCCTGCGCTTTCCCGCAATCCCACAAGTGCCGGCTCGAGGCTTTTGGCGCTCGGAGCTCAAGTTGAACCTAAACACGGCTGGCAACACGCCGGGAGCCAGCCGAAAATCTTCGGAAAGGGTAGAGGGCCCCTACAGGGCACACATCAGAGGCAGGTCTGCCTCAAAGCCTGTAGCGGCTCTATCGCTCTGCGTGGTTCGCGAGCTGACAGGCCAAGAATTCAAGCTCAGGCCCCAGCGGCTCCTGTTTCGTTCGGGTTTTAGTCTCGGGCTTTTAGTCTCGATGTCACAGCGTTTCTGGTTCTGCAGGTGTTGGCCTTTGTGGCAACGCATGCCGGTCGGCAGTCGGCAGCTCATTCGTTTCGAAGATCTTTTGAAAACTATTCGCACCGCCCCAATCACAAGCTTGGCAATGCCCTGCCGCGACCAGACACTCGCTAGCAGAGGGACCGACGCGACGCTGCTTTTTGCACCCGAAGGAATTCCACAAATGAAGCCTGGGCTTCCGGACATTGGCAAAGAGACGAACATGTCGCGCATCCGGAGAAAAGCTTCAAGTTAATCAGCATGCTCCTCTGGGTCCGGCGTATCTCTAGACGTAATCCTATCCATGATTCATGGATTCTGGCCCTCTTCGGCTTAGGGCACCCGCCAGGGCACCCGCCATTTCACTCTTGAAGCTTACGGCACTGTCGGTGGCAAGGGACCAAAATGGCCTGCAGCCGGTGGAAGTCGGGCATGCCGCTCAGGGGCTTTGCGTATCGTTGGCTTACGGACTTACCGAAGCCCGGATCACCCATTCACACATTGGTTGATTGGATACTGGTAGAAACGACGGTCGCATGCTTTGCTCAAGCCGACTAGAGCGAGGCTTGGGGGACCTTAGTGCAAAAACCTTTCCGTATCTTTCCGCAGTACCTGCTATTGGCCCTCAACGACGCTGGCTGAAAGAGCGTGCTTTGCTGCCCGAAGCCCGAAGATGGGGCGGGCCAGCTCGGCTTGCAGCACGCTCACATAAACGGTGTGACCTGGGCCGACATGCGGTGCTAGCACTGGTGGACATAAAAATGGCCCGCAGGTGGCCTGCAAGGCCTGGAGAAGGAGGCCTTCTCTGTGACAAACAGGCAAGTCGTTTCTCTTGAACTAGCTCGCGTGGACCCGTTTTCTGCGCAAACACTTGTCCTGCGTGTTGAGTCATGGCATCATCCTGGTCGCACCCTTTCGGGACATACATAATTCAGGACAAGGTATGAACAGACTGCCAGATAGAACTGAACGACTGTAGTACACCGAGACAGCCTGGCCCAGCATGAAAGACTTATCCCAAGGCTCGAAACTCAATAGGCGAGACCACCTTGACCCTGTAAAATTGGCCCTTGGCCGGTCCTCGTGCAGGCCCGGTCCACCAGAATTCGGATGAAGTGTGTTGCAACGCCACGCCATGTAACGGCGGCGATCGGCTTGTCTCAACAACCCGACACGCTAGAACAGAAACCATGAAAAGACCTTAAGCCCCCTAACACCCTTAACTTGTCCGAGTGTGAGCCCTAGCCGGAGCGATCAGATCCACATTGAAGCCTTCCTCATCTTGCTTGTGCAATCATTTCTGGCACCCGAAGCCGCGTGAGCACTGCCCAGTCTATGCACACTTGCCCGAACTGGGGTGTCAGCACGGGCACTTTCTCCGTTGGATGACACCGAGTCCAGAGTTCCGTGGCCACAGTGTTTTGCAGCCGGGCCAAGCTCAAATCTCATGGGGCTCTACCTGATGTCGACCCAGCACATCCAACTTGGGATGTATCAGGTGAGATTCAGCACACGAGCTGTGGTGGCTGTGGTGGTGCATTTCGTTCGAGGATCGTGATGTCCGCACATTCTCCAGCTCTTTCGGGTGTGGACGCCAGGATTTGGTTTCTCAAAGTCAACCTTCGAGCGCAAGCCACCCGATCCACCTAGTCATGGCAGTCACTCCTGCAAGACCGGGATGCACGGCAAGTGGAGCCGGAATAAGGAGCTATCGGAAAGAATGTTTAGAAGCCGCGATACCTCCCAGCGGTCCAAGCCAGGCCTCCAGATGTGTGCGGTGTGCTGAGCACGATGAGGCACTGTTGAGATATCAACTCTGCAGCTGAACTCTCGAATGCATCGGAGTTTCTGAACGTTCTGCATTGCTCGCCGCGCTGCAGGAATTGCACAAAGTTAACGGGATCCACCAGCTTTGTTGTCACCACTACAGTCTCAAACCGCCCGTGGCTTTGACATGCAGCCCTTACTTCTGTTTTATGGGAAGCCTTGACATGCAAGGGTCGATCAGAGAGTGTAATGACCGCTCGAAGCAGCGTACTGGAATGCTGTTGCCACCAGGACGTCCGATTCCTGTTTGGCAACGTACCCGGAGTTGGCCTT
This sequence comes from Symbiodinium sp. CCMP2456, assembly GCA_905221635.1. Lineage (NCBI taxonomy): Eukaryota > Dinophyceae > Suessiales > Symbiodiniaceae > Symbiodinium > Symbiodinium sp. CCMP2456. Next base: position 248,414 of record CAJNDV010033663.1, on the reverse strand, counting down.
TATGTCATGGCATGCCATCGGGGTTGGTATGAGTACACGCGATCCAGGCTTCATCCGTAAATTCACGGCCTAAGTGCATGCCAAGCTCCCTATTGCAGCATGCTTGTGTCTTTGGAGAAGGGAGATCTCAAAACAGTCGGGCGGATGGATGCTCCAGACATTTCCGATACTGCAGCCGTAGCCGTTCCCAACAAGCTGGACCGACCCATATACACTGGCCCCAGCCAGGATGGATGCTGACTGCACGAGCGTCACGAGCAAAGAAGCACTTCAAAAGGGATAGCTTCAGTCTCAAACCCTCTGAGCTCCCCAAACATGTTGATGGAGTCTAAGATGTCCCTTTGCAGCACCGAAGTCCGGGGCAGGGCAATTGGGCCTCAAAGGTGTCCGAAGACAGCACATGATGCCTACCCAGCACAGCCTCGGCAACATGGCGCAGGGGGTCCTGTTCGGGGTGGCAGACTGCAGAGAGAAAGCGAGCAAAAGGATCAACGCCATGACCGCATGGTGGCGTAAGTTTCAGGCCAAGAAGACTTCCCGGTCAACCCATCGTCCTCTGATAATTGCATCTGCATGCAGGCCAGGTCAGCTGGAATCTTAAGCTTTCTCTCGCCGCCACACTGCCAGCCTGGGCAGTCCAAACAAATCGAGACGCCGGGCCCCTGCCACTCCTCGATTTAAGCACTACAGCTGTCAATGCTTGCAGGACTGCGGCCCAGTGCCTGAGTCCTGTCCCGAAGGAATCCACACTCTTCTGCCTTAGAGTCGTTTCAAGACGTTTGAGCTGCAAAAGTCGAAAGACGGAAAGGGCGTAAGGCTGTAAGGCACACCGGTTGACAAGCCGCAGACCGCCAGCATAGGCCAAGCTTTACACAAGTTTCGCACAACTGGCACATCACAAGGAACTCTTTAGAGAACGGCGCCACGCTGCCAAGCTTGACCAATCTGCACGATCTCGTGCCCCGGCCGTAGAAGCGCCAATCACTGGCTTCTCACTGAAGACTAGGATTGGCTATGTCTGGTATCCTCTGCCACAGATATCCACACAGTGCAAAAACGCCTCAACAATGCGATGGAGTTTCAACTGCCAAGTGCGCATGGTTGCTAACTGTGGCTGACATTTGTTTGTTGGCTCCCGCATGGCATGACATTGAGAAACCCAATCCTGGAGCCTAAACCCGAAAGAGCTGGAGAATGTGCTGACATCACCGAATTCAACGAATACCCGGAAGCGCACCACCACAGCTCCTGTAGGGAATCTCACTTGATTCGACGTCAGCCAGAGCCCCATGAGACTTGAGCTTGGCGCCGCTGCAACATGCTGTGGTCACATCCTCCAATGCTTTGTGTCATCCAGCCGAAGAAGTGCTCGTGCAACGTGAAACCCCAGCTGGGGCAAGTGTGCATAGACAAAATTATCGAAGCCGAATGCCACGCCCTTTGAGGTCATGCAGCTGGCGCTCTCCGATGCAGGATTCTCTCAAAGCGTAAAGCTGTAGATGTCGCATTTGGGGCAGCGTGCCGCTCGCACCGAGAGCAATCTGCAGCTATGACAGTTGCGGTGGCAGGGGTGTGCGGGGTGGGCTCAGCTGCAGGACATTGAAATCCGTAGTTGCATGCTTGTCGCACCGACGAATTCGGCCCCATCGCAGTTCCCTGCCACGTCCACCTGATCTCTTACATGCATGAACACGCAAGTGGCCGGGTCTATGCAATGCTCTCCACAAACCTTAGACACCGGATTGGTCTTCGTCTGCTGCGGGGAATCCCCAGGCCAAAGCGGGGGAAGTGGAAGCTTCTGACATGCGCCCTGTGAATGTCAGCCGTGGTATGAGAGGAATGCAAGGCTCGGTCAACTGATCTTCAGCATTTCGGAAATGCATGTCGACGAAGACGAAGAGCTGTTCTCAATGTTCTCAACCTATGGACCGACAAATCGCCTCAACCCTCAACCCACCAGCATAGTATCGGCGGGGCCCCTGCATAAGCAATCTGCACAATCCCAGTTCGAAAAGCTCCTGGCACCTCCTGTCGGCTGAAAAATGATCCTGGACCCGGGCTGGGTCGTTGTGGGGGTGGGGGTGGGGCTAATTTTACTAAGCAAGCTGGGACTAGGCCAAACAAGGAGGGCAGGCATGCTGAGTCCACTCGATTCTACCCAAGCCCTGCTAAACATCGACAACTCCCGCCCGCTCAAAAGTAAGTGATATCAGACATATCTGCACCAGCAGCCTGAACCAACCTGTGGCAGAGAATGTTTGTGCAGCGGCAAGGATCGAGGACCCCATCATCCTCAGCGGAAGGCCTTGCCCACATTTCCTACTCTCTTTGCTCAGTAGCCGGGGAGACTTACGTCACACGCCCGCTGTTCAACCGAGCCCGGAACTTCCTGCCCACCAAGAAGTTTGGGTTCCTGCGAAAACGGTCCAAATATTGACTCGGTCTGTCGTGGCCACACAGAGGCACTTCCGCAGCGCACGGTAACCCGGAAGTACTGGAAGTTAGCCCTGACGAAATGTGGCAAGTTTGCATCACCTGGCTCCAACACTCGTGTAGGTCCGGATGCTGCGCTGACATGCAGCAAGTCCAAGGCCGGGATTGGTGTTTCCTATCCGTGGGACGTGGGATGGCCGCCAATCACACCAAACCTTTATGACATCCTCATGCAGGTTCCATCTCAAGCATGCCATGAGCTGTCTTGACAAAGGGCCGCATGCCTGCTTTAGTCATTCTCCGGACCGTTAACACAGGGGCATATGACCCTGATATTGCACGGTGCTTGACCAATCAATCCGTAACCGGTATGGTTCCGTGTAGCCTAGAACCACCAGAGCCTGCTTCACCGGCAACTGCTGGGGCCGGGTTACGTGTCAGTCACACCTACTCCCACCCATGTCAGACACGACGGACAGCAAACATCGCCAAGATGCTTCTGGTTTCAAACGGATCTTGATTCAAGATTGAACAACAGGTCCTGTATGGTCCCCAGTCATTCCAATGTCCTGGAACGGCGTGCAAGCATGGCACTGTTTTTGTGAGCTACTCGTCCCCAGGTGAATCCACAAATGACATTTTGTAACCGCAGTCTGGAATTATGGCAGCCCCCGAGCAAGCTGTTCGTGGGGGGGGGGGGGGGGGGGTCTGCCACATGGCCGCAGGTTGTGCACGCATTTTGGGTTCAGGGCAGGCGTCAATGACGACTCAGCGCCTGTCTGGACGATCGAAACAACCCATGCTCGGTCGTTGACAAAATTAGCCTGGCTCTCGGAGTCAAAGATGAGGCTCAACTGAGCCCAACACGAAGCCAAGCTTGCGCTGCAGCCGATCTTTGTGCGAGGTCTCGTGCAGATGATTTGGGTGACTGCTTCACGCCCTTCCAAGAGGCAATGCTTCTGAGCTCTTCTTGCTCCTTGACGCCACCTGCGAGACAAGTGCAGCCAATACATGCTGTGGCACAGATGCTGGCTCGCGGCGGCCAGAGCGGAATTGCCGTCACATAACTCCATCACTTAGATGATCAGACCGGCTTTCTCCTTCCACAGCCGGCCTTCGTGGCATCTCCACACCCTTGACGCCGCAGCGGGTGGAAAATGTGTAACGCATTTCCCGTTACCCCTCGAAGAAGCGGAACCTAAATGTAAAACCTAGTCTTGGGGTGGCTTTGGCAGCACACTGACCTCGAACACTTGGCGACCCCCTCAGCACGTGACGAAAACACAAGTCACACAACTCCATGGAGTGCTGCATCTGGCAACATAAGGTTGGAGATTCCGAGCAAATCAGTAGATCGCAAGTGTGATTTTCCGACAGACCCGAGCTTTGCCGCTGGCAAGCAGCAGCATCGCTCCGGGCTACGAGTCTACAAACCAAAAGGGCACCGAGCTGAGGCTTGCAGACATCACCACGGAGAGTGTTCTCTCATGCGCCGCCTCTTCCAGGACGTGTTGCTGTTGCTAGGGCCGTAGGCGCAGCAGCGGTCGCAGCTTCCATCACCATCTTGGTGGTGACTAAGGCTCTGCAAGGTCGTCGAACCATGACGTCAACTGCATCATGATCCGGCACCAGCAGGGATCTTCTTACTCTTGAGCGCCAAACACAGGAGCTCAAATGCTGCGTGCAGCAAGACACTTTCGCCGATAACGCTTTCGGCGATGCCTCAAAGTCGAGTGCAGAACAAGTACCTGTTGTTGAGCAGCCACCTAGCAAGTTATCTCTTTTGGCAAGTTAGCCTACTGCTTGGTTGAGCTAGACAAACGCAGTGGAGGCTTGCTGACGCCGAACTGATGCTCGAGTCGACTCAGAAGCTGTTGCAAAGTGTCACATTTTGGCCCCAAGTGCTGTTGGGACCTGCTGAGGCAAATTCATTAACACCTGCTGGGCATAATTCCATCCCTGAGCGGCACATTAATTGTGGCGTCATTGACGGCAAACATCCTCGGAGCCCACACCGCTCTAGAGGACGAATGCTGAATGCTGAGCATGCGCGCCGCCTGGACCGCGACGCGTAGAACCGAGACAGCTTCAAGCAGTGCAGTTCTACGCCTTGCCTTTCCCATATCCAAAAAGATGAAGCTCCAACCAACAGCACCAGGCGAGGTTTCTGGTGCTCAGGTTTGGGGCTCAGGCCAACATGCAAGGCCCGGGGTCCACGACTTGGGTGTGCAAACTCTGGGTGAGCTCCGGCCCGCGTAAAGGCATGTGCCAGACGTTGCAAAGCGCATCATTACAGATGGTACCTGCTGCTGTGCTGCGTCCTCAAGCTACAGCCCACTTCGACGGGAAGCAGTCCTCACATCTGCAACACTTTCTTCAACCGAGAGGCTCGGCAGCGCCTACCGTGTTCAAGCGGATGTCAATCTAAAAAACACAGTGGCTAATGAAAGCCATGCGACCCCACAATTGCACTGTGATTCGTCTGTGTTCGCCGGCGCGATCGAGCGCACACCCGGCGACGCAAACTCCGTGCCAGCATCGCTCCGACAAGTGTCTGCTCGGCACAGGCTTTGGCCATCCCCGACGTTCACGGAAGAAGGAACGGAAATTGCACAAGCCGTTCCTTCCCAAACCTCTGGCTTTCATTGTGTGGCCACACACCTCCTGTAAAGCCCACGGCCTGCAACTACGCATGTTTCAATGCAAATGCCAACGTTTCCATGGCTCCGATTCCCCGGGCCTCTTGGCCAAGAAATGGAGACCAGGGTGTGTTTGTCCAGAGCATAGGTGGTCGGGAGGAAGCTTGGCTTTGGCCAGAGCTCCCTTTCCATGATCAGCCCCCTGAGGGGTCTAAGCACTGCACTGGGAAGTTGCGCCAACTTCAGAGCATAGCAACGAGTGCCCATGAGCCTCCCTTTGTAGCTCTACAGAACAGTAGGACGATGACGGCGTGTATGAGTGCAGCTGCTAGCCGAACTCTGAGGAAGCGGGGTCTTCATAGACTTCCTCAAAGCATGAGATTTCAGTGCACATCTGGGCACACCTAGGCTGCGCGTCTTGTTCTTGCTGATGAAAAACAGATTCAGCAGATGCACCTGTAACCATGGCCTGCTGAATTTTCTGCCACGCTGCTTATAAGTGAAAGCACGAAAATGGTTACTGGAACAACAAGATTGCCGGAGAGAATCTGCACCCCTTTCTACTTCAATGCTCGCAGGAGGAGGAGGCGTAGTCACGCATGGTCGTCCTCGAAGAACTGACGTTTGCCAGAATACTCCGGTGCGGGAAGAGCTTGGGAAAGGCACGCAACCGCAGTTTGTCCGGTCGTGCCCGGGGGTTCATCAGCCGGCCAAGCGGCTGTGAAGCAAACGCGCTGGAGGATTCAGCGGGTGTTTTTCGGTTTCAACATCTCTCGGTGTTTTTGCCAGTTGCCATGGGTTTAGGACTTGGGATTTGGGGCTTGGTGCTTGGGGTCTGTGCTGCCTCCGGCTTCGCCAACATGGAATAAAACGGCGTCGGCAGCCGGCCCTTCACCTCGCGAGGATGTTCTTCAAGTGCGCCTTCTAGCTGCCTGAATAGACGCGCAGGTTCGGGCCTGCACGAGGCAGCGACCGCAGGAGCTCTCACTTTCACAGTTTCGAGGAGCATGAGAAGGGACAGGGCGAGACGAGCACCAGCTTCCCCGATTGAGGCCTGCATGTCCGGGCAGTCCAGCGCGGATGCGGGTAGCGTGCGAGAAGCAGCCACCTCTGGCTTCTGCGAACGGTAAGAGCCCTCGACGGTATCCCCCATCTGCAAGGGCTGTAGAGAGCCTGAAAATTGGTTTGATGCCACGGCATACCCCAGCACTGGTTTCCGCAAGCTGCTTAACTTAGCGTGGCCAAACTGCTTAGAGGGCACGCTTGCGTTGCTCCGAGACCTCTGTCACTGTACATTCCCCAAGCGCCACTGCCAGGAATTTGAAGCCTTCATCTGAGTCCAAACATGCGCAGAGGATTCGGATCTGCAGAAAGCTGACTCCGAGCTGTGGCCGGACCTCTCTTTCCAAAATCAGCCTCCTCAACAGTCTAAGGCCCGTAGCTACTGGGGAATGGATCCGGCTGCAAGAGAACCTGCGTGAGCCGCTACTGCCTGTGCGGCTCCAAACGGACCTCTACACCGCACGGAGGCTTGCACGACTGACTGATCCTGTTAGACAAACCCTCCGGCGTAGTTCTCATGCATTTACGCATATAGGAAATTTCAGCACGAGCAGTTGGGCCCGCACCTAGGTTTTCCTTGCTCGCTGATGCAAAAACGCTCAACACATGAGTCGGTAGCAGTGGTCTTTTGAATGTTCCCTGCTCCGGCTTAGGAGTGAGCGCAAGCAGCGTGCTAGTGGAACCGCAAAATCGGAGGTGGGAGTATACCACCCGCGTGGCTTTCATGCTTCGCGCGCAGAGCATCTTTGGGCTGAATGCACTGACTGTCATGGCACCAGCAAAGCTTGCTAGTGCTGCTTCTGCGTTGAGCATGCTGCAGCCTCCAACAGCACTGTGGAGCTTTATGCATGCATGGATGGACGGACCCCGAATTTTGCTGCAGGGCGGCCGCCTAGGAGACACAAGCCCCAGAACTTGTTCACAAAGCTGTGACTTGCCAGATACCTGGACTGCTCGCATTGCTTATCACAGCTGTGGCACCTCCCCAACTTTGCATGCCGTGGCGGGGACAGGTGGAACAGATCAAGACAACAGCTGAAAAGCAGACGGCTGAAGTTCGCTCCTTGTGTTCCCTCCAAATCCCTCTTTGTAGACTTAAAGCGGTGGTCCCGCAGCAGGATGCAGCTTCTGCAAAGTGAAAGACCTCAGAAGCACCGGGTTCCTCTGGCTTACTTGTTCAGCGCCCACTCGGCCTACATTACTGTAAGGAAATCCTCGTCTGGTTGCACCGGGCCTGGGATTTTGACGAAGAAGCCCTGCAAAGCTCGGCATGGCTCTGCCTAAACCCAGACCTTCCCCGGACTAAGCCTTCTAGGACCGGCATCCTAAAGCCTCAAATGAGGGGCACAGCGGGGCAGTCTCTCTGTGCCCCCTGACTAAACCATCTTTCCATCAATATGAAATGGCTCACGCAAGACACCGCCAGGTTTCCACATTCAGGCTGAAAGTGGTTCAACGCTTCAGGTTATCCTGCGGGAACTTTCACGGTGTGACACCTTTCCTCACGCCTCACAGTGTCAGCTGTGGCAGCATCTTCTGCCCGAGTCTAAGAGTGTGAGCGTTGGAAAAATGCGCAGGAGACTTCCGCAGGTGCACACCAAGGCCGGGTTAAGCAAAGCGAGCATCCAAAAGCGCGGCAGCCAGCCTCACGAATCTGCAACCTCAGGGAAAGTAGCACAGAGTTGCAACATTACCACAGAATTCAGCCACCGCAATTCAGGCTCCGACCAAATGCTGTGTACAAGCTGCCGGAGGCGCTGCGCAGTTAACAGCAACGATTCGCCACATGGGCGGGCTTGTGCTGGCGTTGCCAAGCATCGGATGGTAAGACTCACCGTGAATGTTCGCCGCTCCGCTAGTTTCGACCACCTGCACGAGGTCTTTGTCACAAGAACAACTTCGCACACACAAGGCCTGCAGGCAACATCAGTGAAGTAACACTTGTGGATGTAATGCTTGAGTGGAATCGAAGTGCTTCGATATGTTTGGTGTTGAGGAACCAACTATAAGAAGCACTCCTGCGGAAAGAAACACTGCGAGCACAAAGAGCTTGGTTAGTGCGGCACAGCTTCGTCAGCACCATAGCTAATACAGCCTGAGCTAAGCTGCTGGTACACTCGAAGCAAGTGCCACGACGAACTGCCCATCGAAGAGCATTCAGGGGCCTTGCAATCTACCAAACTACAAAGCACAAACAAACAGTTGTTTGTCCCTCGATCCTTTTTCCAGATCTGCCGAACTGTACATGCAGTTTGAAACGTGTGCTTCAGGTCTTGCGGGAGCGGTGAGCAAATCTCATGAGGACTGCCGGCTTGATCTCGAAAGCTGAGCAGGTGTCTGTGCAGCCAGTTTCGGCTGCAGAGCGCAGCATCCTCCCCGAAGGTCTCCATGCTTGCGTAGCTGTCTCGGGCCGTGGGATGGCCGACGAAAGCCATGTGGCTCCTCTGGCTTTCGGCAGAACGGCTCCGGAAGGACTCGTCACCAACCCCAAAACCGAAAAGTAAACACAATGTTGTGCTCCCAGCCGCCTGATTTGATGCTTCCTCCCTGTGACCTCAGGAGGCCGTCGGATTGCGAGTCCTGGAAACTTCTTGACGTACAAACATGAAAACATGCATCTGCTTAAACTGATAGTTTTGCAGTTCATCTTCGGCTGGCTGGTTTTACTCACTCGATGAGAAAGTTCAGGTTCCACACGGAATGTTCTACTGCAGGGTTGCAGCCAATAGTCAATCCGCAGAATGAGGTGGCTGAAAGCACCCACAGGATGCCGCAGGTAGCCTAGGAGGCAATGAAGTTCTGCTTTTGCGGCTAAGCTTCAAAACTGCTGTTTGGGTCTTGGGCTTACATGACACAGCATATTTCCTACTTTCGGGCCGACGTCTGGCCAAATTCTCCAGAATCGAACAGCTCTGAACTGAGACGCGCAGGGCATTGGGCCATCACTCGCCGATGCCACAAGAGGTAAACGCTGTCATACCGTGCCGAACATATCTAGGCATGTCTGCAGAGAAGGCATGATATGAGTGGGACTACTACTATCGCTGGCACTCATGATGTCTTTGCGAGATCAGTTCGGATTACCAAGCGGCCAAGTAGTTTCAGGCGAGTTTGGCTCCACTTCCCACGGCCGCCCGAGATCGTTGGTCCTGTCGTGCCGAATTGCACCTGCGACGCGAAAATGCCAAGACCAGAAATCCCAAATTCTCTGCGTGCTCCTTCACTTTTACGATGGGGGGCTAGGGGCCGCTACGCGTCGAATTTCTTGTGCCAGGCTCCACACAACATGTCCTTCTACCTTTCGCATTGAGGGTTAGGTTTGCAAGTAAGCCACCCCGCATCAAAGTTTCGGATCAACCACCACTCTTTCAGGTGGTCTAAGGCTAAGGTTTCCATCCGACACCCACCGAGCCGTTAGGGGCCGGCGGCCGGATCTGTTTTGGACCCTAAGCTCTAAAAAGAGCTTTCTCGACCACCCACCATCGCCTTTTAATTAGGGTTTAACATCTTCCACCCAACATCTCGCTGTGGTGTTCTGAGCTCGTGAAATTTCTGGTCTCCGTTTCGGGATTGGGGCCACGAAGGGGATATCGTTTTTCCCGGGGTCCCAAATCCCAGATTCCGTTTTCTGGGTTTCGGCTCGGGTCCAGCATCAACTTTTAAGATTGAGCCTGCCCTTTTTGTATTCGGGGCTATGGGGTTGTGGTCTCCGCTTAATTTTAGGGTTCGGGCACACGCATCAAGTTTCGGGCCAAGGTTTCACCACGATCACCTTCTAGGGTTCAAGGCCATCCACCCCAACATACCCTTTAGTGCTTGGGCTAGGGCGCCCGGGTCTCTAATTTGAGCTGATGTTTCACCAAGCATCACCTTTTCAGGTTACATAGGGATTCGGGCCCAGCATCACCTTTTGAGGGTGGAATGTCTTCATTAAACATATCCTTTCAATGATCAGGGCTGCGGAGTCTAAGCATCAAATTTTGGGGCGAAGGTTTCCAAGCACACAACAACACCTCCTTTTCTGACACTCACTCTCAGACATCACCAGGCAAGGTCTGCAAAGATACTGGTCCTTCATTCTTCGTTAACAAAGCCGACCAGGCAGATTCACCTGGAAGGCACTCCTCTTATGGTTTAAAGTCTTCCACCCAAGATTTCCTCTCTTGGCGTGGGGCAAGGGGTTCCACCAAGGCATCAAGTTTTTGGGCTGCGGGGCTCAGCTTATTCGGGTTTAAAGATGCGGCCCCCTGTCACTGTAGGGTTTTAGGCCTTACGCCTAACATCTCCTTTTCGTGCTAGGGGATTCTGGTCTCCGCTTGCACTTAGGGTTTTGCCGTGCTGCCCCCAAGGGTCAAATTTCAGAGCAACCGTTCTGTTAGTGTTCTGGCTAAGGGTTCTGGTCCGAATTTCAGGTTTATGGCCAAGCATCAAATTTCTGATCCACCATCACCCTTGGGGCTTAAGCCGAAACTTACCTTTAGTGTGCGGCAGGTTCTGGTGCAGATCCGCTTCGGGTCAAGCTTCACGGACATTTCCAGGCAGGGCTAGAGACGAATTGCACGAAACTAGCGACTCAGGAGACAGAGACTACACTACACTTTTGGGGTTTAGGATGGTTTAGGTCGCGGAAGGTAGTTAAAGTGCACGCGTCATGTCAGGCGGTGTGTCCGAAGTGATGGGCATGCTCACTGGCAGGGGGTGGGCGTAGTGACCAGGTAAAGTCTCTCACATAGCGTCTTCTGCTCAACGTGTCGTTTAGTGCTCGTGGCTTCAAGGCTCTGGTCTCTGTTTTTCACCAAGCTTCAACTTTCTGGTTCGGGTTTCCGACCCAGCATCATCTTTTCAAGGTCTGGGGTCTTCGGTCACACATTGTCCGTGAGTACTCGGGGCGAGGGTGTCTGGTCTCCGTTTAGCCACCAAGCATGAACACGTTTTGCGGGATGAGGTTTCCGACCTTCAAGCGGGAGAATGTTTTCCACAAAACCCAGATTGCAGCACATCTTGTTTGGAGGTCTGGGGCTTCCGCTCAGCCAGCAGACCTGGGGCTGCAGAAATCTGCAGAAACCGGCAACTCTTCAGTGTTCGTGCTCCCGGCCTTCGCAGTGATTTGTGTCAAGGATGGGGCCAGCCAGCCATGGGCCAGGCAGGTGTACTCACGAATGCATCTTCCCAAATGCAACTGGAGCTGCAGGTCGTAGAAGGCGGCGTACGTCTTGGCGAAGGCGATCAATCCTCGCGCTAAGCACACAGCGATGTCGGACATTCATATGCTGAAACCATGCTTCGATGAAGTGAAATTGCGACGATGAGACGCATGAAACTAATGTCAGGGATGGTCGCTGTTGTCCTTGCTGTGTAAGGCTTCCCTCCTGAATCTGCCAACCCGCCACAACTGTTAATCAATTGACCCCAGATCGGCAGACACATGCAAACGAACATGCGACAAAAGGACACCCGCGTCGGTAGAACGACATGGGCCTGACAATCACCTATCCAACAACAAAGCATAACCCAGCCACCCACACACGCACGAAGAGGTAATAGCATGACTGAAGCTGACTGAAGTGACGGGAGTTGGCTTGTGAGTGCACAGGTGCGAAGAGATGTGCTTTCAAACGTATCCCCACATTTCGCACATGCCAGGTCCATCTTGCTGTCAGGTGCGCTACAAGCCCGCCATGCCGGCAGAATCTTGCAGGAGTTTCTCAAAACGTCCTAGCTGCAGAGTCGTCTCATCCATCGAGAAAAACAAGACGCCGTCAACTAAGCGATGCAGCCATTCCTGAACTCGGCACATCCAAACGGTGCAAGAAGCCGAAGTTGTGACCTCGGCATATACTTGCACAGCACGTCACCCTTCGCGCCAATCCCTACTTCTGGACAGTAGTCGCCTATCGTTAAAGCCACAATCCACGTTTCCGTCCCCTTTCATGTGCCAGCAAAGCTGTCTGGTATTCAGCAACTTCCACGGTCAAGAACCCCCCGTCGCACCTGTCTTTGCCTGCTACCTCCGCAGAAACCGGGTGGCTACATATCGATCACACCCAGCCCGCTAAATTTCCTGAAATCGTTGTTGAAGCATCTCACAGATCTGTCCCGCGGCCAGGATCGCTGAGGATGCGCAGACTGCCTTCGCAGGCATCATTGACAGCTGACCCTGTTCCAAAGCCTTTGAGGCAACGTGAAGCTCCATGATAATGGCAACAGGAGCTGCTAATTGCAGCCTCGTTGAAGCTGAATCCCCCCAGGAGTCACGGATGGTGCTTGTGCACTTCAGCTGCCATACTTATGAGTCTCAATCTGTGCGTAAGAAGTAACGCGGCGACGGTTTCGACCGGCGTTCCGCGATTCCTGTGCAAAACAAGACGATAGCCGATGATTATGACCTCGAACCCATGCAGCTCTTCCCACTTGATCGGGCAAATCGGTGTACTTTTGGCTTCTGGGGCTGCGACTTGTTCGCAACCGAATCCACATTCCGCTGCGCTGCCCTCTTACTTCGCATCACGCAGCTACACGCATGCACACACTCGCAGTCGCTCTCTGCTTCTGTTACCAAGTTGCCGAAGTGGCTGGCAGCGAAGGACGACCTCAAGGCTTCATGCTGAAACTCTCGAAAACTTCTGCTGCACGACCTCTGCTGAAACTGGTCCGAGGTTTGCCTGTGCTATACATTGAGCCTCAACCTTCGGGTTGGACGCTCTAAATGCTACTCCGCCCGCCGCCAGCGCCATTTCTCCTTTGCATGGATTGGCTTTCAGAGCCTGCGCGCTCTTGCTGAGAACGTTTTTGCATCCTCTTGCTTCTTGTACAGCAGCGGCTTCCGGCATGTCCTGCTTTCCGATTTTCAGCTGCTTGCACAAGCTGTGGGTCGATCGTCTCGGCTCCACTGTCTCCAAAATTGTGAATAGCTGAGGACCGTCTGCGCTCTTAGAAGGACCCACACACTTCTGAGACCGGGCAGAAAGCTGTTCACACAGAAACGGTCAAGCCCGTCTGTCCCTTTGACCACGATTATTCATTTCACGGTTCAATCTGGGACAATGTTTGGTCTTTGCTTAAAGTGGTTTCGCTGCACCACTCTTTCAGAGGGGCGATCTCCGCTTTATCACTCCATCAATCTTTTCCGAATCGCGGACCGCTCAGGGCCCGGCGGCTCTTTCGGCCCGCGCATGGCAGTCTCTCTTTTTTCACATCTCGGCGTGACGAAGGCTTCCTCCGTTGTGGTCCGGCCGTTTCGAATTTGGGGCTTGCATGGGCTTGCTAGCAATTGAAGACTCCGGTCGGTCGCCGCCAGCGACAGTTGCAGTAGCAAGGGGAGGCGAAGCAAAGGAGCAGCAGGTGCAAGCAGTCAACAGTACTGGATAGGTCGTCCACGGACCAATAAGCCGTGAAATTGAATGCCATCACTCCTGTGACTGTCAGGTTGGCTTTCGGATGCCGAAGCAGACTCTTCTCGGATTTAGCTCTTGACAGCTGTGGTTTAGCTCGCGTGAATTCTCTTGCTAGCCGTCACTGATCAATCTTTGCCGCTTGTGGGCTTCACGACCTTGTTCCAATATACTCGTAGGCTTTGCTTTCGCTCTGTCTTTGTCGCTCTGTTAACGGGCTTGTGCAGCAGAGCCCAACCGCTTTCTCTGTGTTTTGGTCGCCTGTTGTCCGGTTCAGGCATCAGATTTTCCACACATCGCTTGTTTGACTACACTGACTACACATGCACAGTAACGGTTAAACATGCGCACCGCAAAGCCGCGCAACCACAAACCCATCTGACTGTCTCTTTCTTGCTCTCTCTCCCTCCCTCCCTCCCTCCCTCCCTCCCTCCCTCCGCGGCATGATATTCTTCTTGTATGTATATATATATATATATAAATACATATAGACATACATACGTACATACATATACGTACACACACACACACATCTACATCTCGACTGATCGCATACCAGCATAATGCTCATCCGCATGTGTGGATGTGAGCCAATGCAGTTTAGCAGCATCTGGCGATTCGTATGGGCACCATAGACTTCCCATCCAGGGGGCTTGAAGAAAACGGCTCGGTCCGGGCGGTCCCACACCACCGTCGCCGACATGTCGTCCTCGATGCTCGCACTTTGAGATATTGCCATGCAAATCCGAGTAGCTGAGAAATTCCTCCACTGGTAGAGAAGTGCAAGAAGGTGTTGCTATCTCGCTTCTGGTTTTCATGAAATTAGACGGCTGTAGTAATACGACGATAACCTGACGACAACTTCACAATGCTGATCGTGACCGACCACAATGCCGTCAGCAACTCATTAATGCAAATTGCAACAGGCAAGCCAGGAAGTGAGTAGTCTGTCACGAAGCAAGACATGCACTGGCTGTCCCATCTTGGCTCGCGGGTATCCAGCGAATTCACAACCGTGAAGATACGGAATGCACATGGCCCCAGGCAAGATTTTGTCTCTTGGGTCAAGGAACTCGAGTGCCCGGACTACAGACAAGAGCTGCAAGGCTTCCGTCATGAAGGCCGCGGCCATTTCCGTTGATAAGATATGAAACAGCAGTGCAAGCCTAACCAGGCTTGACTTGGATTGCTATACCCAGCCCTTGTTCTACAGTGCACCTTTGAGAAGACACATCCTCACCTTCCGGTGGTGCATCCATAGCCTAATGCAGACCCAAGTTCATGTTCAGAAGGCGCATGGAGCAGGCTTGTCCGCATCTTGATGTTGCTTCCTCAGTGTGGCGGCAAAACTGGCTGGCGAGGCTCGGCATTTTTGCTTCTTTTCGGGCTGCCAACCCTAGTTTCAACACATGTTGAGCTGGGGCTCAAGCCTACGGCAGAGTTTGCGGAAGCGGCTAGCTACGAATACGATCTCTACACAAACGGCTTGATGAACGATTCAGTTTGCTACGCTGCATCAAGTCTATCTCTCGACAGGAACCTGCACTCTGTGTCATTTCCGGGCTTCTGCCGTTTCCGGGCTTAGCTCGTGCCGGCGGAGCTTCTTTGGTCCAAGTCCCGGCCGGTTTGCAGCAGCGCTTTCTGCAGCAAAGCTCGGAAGGTTTGGGGCAAGCGCCCAGCCATGGCGAAGGAGCCTGCGATGCCTCGGCAGGGTCAATGGATCCCCTTTTCGGGCCGAAGCCAAGCCCTGCTGAAAGCTTGACTCATACCTGAAACTCTGACTTTTCTCCCGCTTTTTTCGAAGGGGTCAGAGAACGCAATCAGCGAAAGCGCACGGCGTTGTGCAGCCGCTGCCAAGTTACCCATCACAGATATGCCCAGACGGTGGAAGATCAACCCACTTGGTGAAGTCCGCCTCTTCTAGTCCAGGAGTATGGCTCAGGTGACATCAAGCGGCTTTTTAGTTTTCTTGTATTTCGGCTGTAGCGCCGTGGAGAAGTTGTAGGTGTCAAAAGGCAGCGAGCCACAAGGACAGGAGATGAGGGCATACGTACTAGCTCGCTGGACCTCTTTTCTTGACATGTGGCACGCTTCTACACGCTACAGTAAATGAAAATACATGAAAGCTTTGAGGCTACAAGCCTTTTGCCCAGCATTTGGAGCCAGCCCGTTGTGAAGCACACTGCGGCAAACATTCCAGAACGCGCCACTCCGAAAGCAACGCGTGCACCCCAGCCTGGAGATCCTGATCCAAAGCCCTCAACATCCCTCAACAATCAAGCAGCTGCTCACGCCTCAACTGCCTGAGCTGGCTCTCCACCCTCCTCTGAATCGCTGCAGCTGTTGAAAGATCCGCGTCGCCCGAGACCAGAGCCCACACCTAGCGATTCATTCAGACTCCATCTTCTTTATAGGGCAGCGCAGTAGCCGCAAGTGGGTCGGGTGAACTTACCGATAATGTCTCGACTGTCTCAACCAAAGTACGCAACGCGACCATGTGGTCAGGTAAAGCACGAGACGTGCTTGGGGATTTAGGGTTCTTAGGGTTCCAAAAATGAACCGAGCCGGGACGCGACCATTGCAATCTCCTCCAACTCAGCGCTGTTCATTTCTTGCAAGAGCCTTCGACTGATCGACCTGCGGCGCCGTCGGATTGCCAGGTTCTGTGATGTTCTGCTTGCCTGGTTCCCTGGCTTCGTTTCTGGCATCTAAAGCGCTCTTGTTCAAAAGGGCACGTGATGTTGCGTACGTAAGCCTGTGCTGATGCCGGGAATGTCCATTACTGTACAGCTTTCCTTGAATCTCGGCATCTGACACGATGCGCTCTGAACCATGGGAGCTCGGGATGGCGAGACCAAGGGAGATTGGGGTCGACGAATCGACGAACGATGCCCGAATTATGACAAGGTGGGCCCGTGGGTCCGTGATGCAGCACCTACGCAACTAGTTGAGGTCACACAGCATGATGGCCACGACGACTGCTGCTCTTAATCTTTAGGTGGAACCTTGACCAGGATTCCATGAGTACGTGCTGATTCTCACCTACCTGCTGCTTCTTCCGAGGGCCTGCAAACTTGATGGCTCGATGCACCCAAGGTCTCCATGGACCAGAGGACCCTGGACAAGGCTTCGAAGGAACCAGGATCCTGCATGGAGGGCTCTCGCTACTTGGCTGACTGAGGGGCTTCATAGATGGGCTTTAATCTTAGCCTCCAACATACATCTTCGTCCCACATTGTAAACGGTAGCCCATGCAGGCAACTGCCATGCGGGAGTCCTCACCAGCAAACAAAATCGTTGCCACCTCCGCGCAGGCTTCATGAATGACCTGGTCAGTCTGGAGTCAAATGATGTAGAATACAAGTATGTAGTATATAGTATAATATAACATAATATATTAATATGTACTATACTATACTATACTATACTATACTAAAAATCAAACTGACATACAAGAAATATAATACAAGAAGACTGCACTTAGGAGACTTTCTCCAGGCCTCGGCTTCGGAGACGCCCGCGGCTGCCAAGGCCCAGAGGAAGGAGTCGGGGCCTCGAAGGCCCTCGGAGTCCCAGAGGAGGTCCACGAGGGCCTGAGCTAGAACATAAATCGGGGTTCAGACTCTCGCAACCCATGTAGGCAGGGTTTCGGCGCTCACACTCGGACACTCCAGGCGAGGCATTTTTGGTAGGGTTTAGGGTTCAGGTGCTCCAGACGAGGTCTCTTGGTTCACTGGCACACTACCACAGCTACTCCAGAAGACGCAATTCAGCTCGGCACCTGTTCCATCACGGGAACACGGGTGCTCAAGTCTTTGCAGACATGGAAGAAATCTGTAAGCGTACGCAAAGGGGACACTGGATTTCGGCGCCTAACTAAGTAGAACAGCTGGAGTTTTTGCCTGTGCTAAAGTCTAATAGTTATACAGGGACTGCAAGGTGACTGCTAAGACCTCTTTTCAATGTGGTTTCGTCGAACATCAGATTGTATAAGTGCTGACTCGCGAGTACGTTCCGCATGCAACCCAGCGGCTGTGTACTTTAAACCCTAAACCCTGAACCCAGGGGAACCTCAAATCCGGCGCACCCAAGACAGTTGAACCCCAATCTCTGCAGGCTACGGTCTTTGCCCCTCTTTGAACCCGGACGCGGATGCTCTACATGAGCATTCCGAAGCATCGCACGCAGCGGTTGCGAACAAATCGCTCGTTTCGGCAGGACATGTCGCGGCTCTCTGTGGCAAAATGATTTGCAAACCAAGGCACATGCCGATGACCTGCAGGGACAAAGGGCCGTGGAGAATGCCCCGCAGTAGTTAGCAAACTTCAACACAACGGATCAGGAATACGAATCCCTTGAATGCGTTGCAACACTGTATAACACATTCCAGCAGTTTTCCACATATCTATGCCTATATACATATATATATATATATATATGTGTGTGTGTGTGTGTGTACGTGTGTCTACATGCACACACACACACACACCTCTCTCCATATAAATATGAATATATATATATATATAGATACACACGTACCTCTACACATACACTTACACGTACATTGATTCGTTGGAAGTGGCGCCTCCTCCTCTGCATGCATTGATCACAGCGTTGTAAGTTATTACCTCAGTGGACAGAGAAGGGAGCTTTTTGGAAAGGCGGCCAAACACGTGGACCTTGCCAAGCAGTGGAGTACTCCAGCTAGTAGTATGTGTTCAAAAATTTGAGGGTTTCCATGCCCGGCTTTCAGGGGTCCGGGCAAACTTAGATGTTGCACGCTGCTTCAGCAAACGCAGTAAAGGAGTGCTGTTTGGAACGGCTTCATGATACCTGTTGTTGTTGCACCAGGGCCCAGGAGGGATTCCCGTGCCAAATGCATCTCGAAAAGTCTGACAGACCGAAAAGCGTTCGGACAACAGGCATCACGGCCTCACCAGCCAAGCAGCGCTGGGCTCGACCGACTTCACCCGCAACTCCCCCAGCAGCCACAGTGCCTTTCGCAGGAGTGTGCAAGCCATGTGTCCATTTGGCGAAGCAAAGTACATTCCAATCGCAAAATACACTGCTCAAGACATTCCCCTGTCACTCCTTGCTGAGACTTCGGACTTGTGCCACACTTTTGATGCGGAAAAGCCCGGCAAGCTGTGCCCAGATTCGGCACTAGAAAAATCCTTGCCGCTTGGCTGCACAACTTCTGCACAAGCAGTGCAAGTTGTCACTGCGAGGCCTGAAGTTGCTGGAGCCAAGCAGCGAAGCAGATAATACTAGTATATACTAGTAGGAGCTGGAAAGTTTCCGGCGTTTCCGGTCAGTCTTCAGCAAAGCGGAGAATGAACTCAGGGTAGGCCTGCTCTGGTGCAAAGGTCACAATCTCCATGTGGCTTTGCTCTTGAAATCCGCGTTGAATGCCGGGCCGTGCAATGAGTGAGTCGCAAATGATGTCCCGAGCATCCTCCTGGTCGGAGTCGTCCGAATCTGAAGGGTTGAAAGATTTCGTGGGTGGGCCTCATTCGAACAGCATCATTCACAACAACACAAAACGAGTGGACAACAGACTGTTTACAAGCAATACCATCCTGCCCGGCAGCGAGATCCGCCATATGCACCGGCAGTATAGAAGGGATCGCCGAGTGCAACCCGAGCCACGATGATGGTCCCCGGGCGCTGGCTAGAGGCCTTTTCAGTCATTGCCCTTTTTGCAGCATACTGAGCGCTTTTGCATGTCTGCGCGGCGAAATACGTCCCATTTCCGTAAAGTCCTCTTTGTGCAACTCGGTTGTCGAAACCTTCGGTGGCTATAGCCTTGGCGTAGCCGAAGTGCTTCGTGCCATGGAATAACAACCGCTCGTTGTGGTCAACATCAACGTCAAGCCGCTTCGCGAGCTTGGTCAATGCATCTCCAACAGGCGGTTGTATTCCTTCCGGTGTGATCCCAAACTGCTGCTGCTTGTCGCGAATGGTTCTGCCGAACCGCTGGAATCGACGCCACAGGTACGGGTTGCGCACTTGGTAGGCTTCCAGCAATCTGTAGGCAGACTCTCCGTGAGGGCACTGGCAGACTGTGCCGTCGTGACGCCTTAAAGACTTGTTTAAGAGTCCCTCGAGTTCCTCCAAGGTCTCGGCCTCTGAAATTTTGATGACATGTCGTTTGAAAGGCACTTGCATGGCCATGAATGCCCCCTCACTGATGGTAGTTAGTCGAGTGCGCACGGAGATGCCTCCCGAGATTACCGAGTCTTGATCAGATAAAGGCTCACCTCGTATCAGCTTCAGCCCCTCGTCATTGCTCATCTGCCAGTGCCTGGGCAAGCCCAGATTGCAACGAATGCGGCGGCGCTTCATTGTGGACAGGTTCAGCTGCATCTGCAATCTGAAATCGACCTCGTAGCTTCGACCCTCGCAGGACACCGTCACGTTGCTGGTGCCTTTGATATAGGCATCCATTAGATGTGCACTGACTGCTCCAGAATATGGGGTCCATCCCTGAGCATCATTCTCGAATTGCCATACGGCTTCGTCGGATGGCACCTGCAAGCCCCACGGCAATTTCTGAACTCGCGTGCGGACCTACGAGACGCTTGCGCAGCTCTGTCCAGACTGCATTGCCGCCGCAAGAAATCGGGCAGCCCTGCCTGCGATTGCGAGCCCAGCTGCCGAGCCAGGGCCGTCTTTTCGGCGGATTCCTTCTCGATGCGCTCTTCCAAGTGCAAGGCCTCTGTCGCACCGAAAAGAAGAGGAAATCCTAGGGTGACACGCCTTGGAACTTCCAAAAAAGCTTGGTGCCAGCGAGTGGCCTCTTGACGGAGTCGCAGAGCTTCTCCTTCTCGACGTTCAAGCTCCTGGAGAGGGAGGGGCTTGAAGACGACGACAGCCTAAACCATGCTACATGAAGGAAGTCTTGTCCCCACAGCTCCTCGCGCAAACGCTGGGTGTCCAGCAAATTATTCTGCAAGCGTCTTCGGACCGATTCCTGCCAGGTTTGCAACACCGGTTTAGCCTATCAGGGCTTGCTGCTAAAGTGTTCCGGTAGCCTGTTCTGCCATTATAGGTAAAGGTAAGGCTAGAACGTCGCTTGCTTTTGGCGAAATTCCACGTCCTGCTCCTGGCGGAGGTCGGCCAACTCTGCCAGCTTTGGCTGGACCAGCTCGACCATGAGGCGCTCCTCACTGGTTGAAGGCAGAGGAGAACGTAGAACACAGTCACTCCTAGTCGCTAGGGCCGTAGCTCGACATCCAAGTGACAGGAGCTCCTTCGTTTCAGCCTCGACCTCGCTGACAATGACTTCTCGTTTTAATCGATCCTTGCGCTCTGCCTGTCTTTCGCTGTTGCTCGTGGACTTGATAAGGCTGGCATTTGAAGCACGTAGCTTTTCGAGCTTCTTGCGCAAATTCTTGACCTCTGCCTCCGCCTCCTGTCGAGCCCTGCGCTCGGCCTGGAGCTGCTCCAACTGACTGGGGCTCTCCGCCGGCTCTCCCCTGTCTTTCAGCTTCTCTGTTCTGGCTGGTGGGCTGGCAGTTGAAGCGCTGGCGAGAGGCAGAGTGTGCTCTCGCACAACTTGGTGCCCTGTCACGCGAGCCTTGTCCAAAACACCTTCCTCAAACATGCCAGCCCCTGGTGAACCCTTGACATGGAACCACAAGGCCATGCAGAGGCGTTCGCGACGAACTCCGATAGTCACCACCGGCTTGCGGATGCCTGGTACTTCAAGAACCTGTCCATGCTTGAAGCCGCCCACCGACATGCAAACCTCATCGCGGATGTCGAACGGCACAATTTCGGCTGACGACACTGTGACCCCTGCAGTGTATAAGAAATCCAGTTTCAGCCACTCTGATGAAATTGTGGGGGCCTCCTTTGACGGGCCAGGCCGGACGGTGGTGCGACCAATTTTCTTAAGGGTTTGTTTCTCCCAAATTCCAGCGCCATCAGAACCTTCCATATGGAACCATAGCATGTCATCGTAGATGCCAATGGCGGTGGAGACCCGCCCGCTCTCTGTGATAACCACGTCTCCATGCGAGTACCCATGAGGCCTACAAGCTTCATCCCGTATGTCAAACGACACGATGCCTTGGCCTCGAGTAGGATAAGCGAAACCCTCCTGTTGCTGCCTGGCTGAGGAGGACCTGCCCAAACTCTGCAGCTGGGCTGCCGGACGTGTGGGTTCGGAAACCGCCGCCGCATCGTCTGAGTCGGATGAATCCACAGCAATCTTTTCAAACTTGCTGTAATCCACCATGGATCCGATGGCACCAGCCGGGCAGCTACTCTACTCTACTCTGGCTAATGGCTGGGAAGCCGACAAGCCTCGCTGTCCAGTGCAAATCTACGGGATGAGTGCATGCACAGTGCTTCTTCCTTGCCAACCTGCATCAGGCTTTAGACTGTGTGGCCACTGAAGTTTAAGATGACAGCAAAAGAGGAAGCGGTGGCCTCCTCCCAGTGCTCGCACTTCTCGCATGCGCTGATGGCTGCGTTGAATGAAATCCTGAAATCCACTTGCAAATGAATAAACGGGCTAGTCAAGCTTCCAAAGTTGAGTAAGAGCTTGTTTGTTAAGGAGCCCTACCTATTAGTTCAGGGTCCTTCCACGCAATCGCTGGAGTATAGGGGGGTTAATGTTCCGGGCACATGCTGATTCCCTGAGTTTTACGGCTCTTCTCAGATTTGATAGCATGACCAGCTCGGGTGGCTGGCCCCTCCATTATCTGGCCTGGGGTGTAATCTGCTCACTAGACGAAATGATAAAGTTTCGAATGGCTGGGTGGTGCGCGTGAGTAGGACCGACAAAAGCCATTTACACTGGCTCGGGGTTTGTCAGTCAGAGCATATCAATGCTTGCAAGAAATGTGTGTCTTGCGAACGACCCACTTGACTCCTAGACTTCTCGTGGGCACTTCTCGAGGGCTGTACAGTTTCAGGCTCAGGGCCTGCAGTCGCGATTTTTTCTGAGGCTGTAGTCTGCATTTAGGCTGGCCAGTGAAGCCGACCTTTCCCGGCCGAGAATAGACAAGATTTATAGCGCCTCGACACGATTCTACACCTGGAGGCCCAAACCCTGACCCAAAAACACTGAAACTTGACCCTACATCTTCAACTCTAGGCTTGTTTGTTGTTCTGACAAAATACCTACTCAATACTTTGGTTAGCGACTCTTCAATTCTGCAGAATGTTTATGACTTCCGGCCAAGTTTAAAGACGCAGGTTTCAGGTTCATTAGTTTTGCACTGAAACTCCGTAGCATTCTGGCAAGAACCGATGGGATTCTTGAGTGCCAGGTCTTTGTCTTTTGTTGGCTTTCCTGGCCTTCGTCATCAGGTTTTACTACATGCCTTGTCCTGAAGCCTGTAGCGAACCCATAGAAACGCTGAGAAGGCCATATTCCTGGGAGGAGAGAGGCGAACGGGGAGATGGACCTCAGACGCACCATTTGGCTCTGTACTGAATTTCATTGTATTGCAAGAATGAAGTTCTCACACTCTCTCTCCCTGCCTCCCTCGCCTTGCGCTCAGATCCGGAACTTCTGGAGTCTTCTTGCTCTTGGTTTAGCAATACTTTTGCTGAAGCTGGGGAAGCCAGGAGTCACATCTGCTTGAAGCCCTGGCGACACTTCGAGGATGCGAAGCACTGCCAGGGATTGCTCCCACTTGGCAGCCTCTCGAAGGCCGAACTCTAGTCTTCACACTACAGCGTCTGCACGGAAAGAGGCATGCACAATACTTGCTACCAGTACCCATACAAACTTCCACCAATGCAAGGCCCTAGCAATAGGCCTTCTCACAAGCGCTGATGCAAGCGTTGTAGGCGATGAGCTCCACCTCTCATTGCACCACTTTCAGGAGGTGCAAACAGTTGCGATTCGCTCAGCAAGTCGTCGGATACCGGGTCCTGTTTACTGAGCATAGTGCGCGATCCAACTTTGCGAAACAAGTGAGTATGCTGATGCTTGAAGACTTCAAATCGCCTACTGCCCCGCCCCACCTCGGTGTGCTGCGTTCGAGCTTCAGCCAGCAAGGCCAGAGCCCTGCGCCACGCACCTCGGCTCTTCAGAGATACAAGGTGCAACCTGTGTTGTGCATGCATAAAGAGTCGATCTGCCAGCCGCACGTCAAAAGCTCCTCTCGCTCGGTCTGTTGCACTAATAGCACCAAGCCAAAGCCGACAGTGCAAACGTCCGAGTAGATCATGCAAGCCTGCGAAGCAAGCCCTTCACAAGACTGGGACTTGAATGTCGGCCAGCGAGTCCTGCCACGCTCAAGCTCAGAGCCGCTGGTCAAGATTCCAATCGTTAGCTCCTTTTGATATGCGGCGATCTAAGTCGCATGCGTCAGATGGCCACTGTGTACTTCCTTCTTTTCCGGAGATAAACGGTTAACATTTGAGAGCCAACACCCAATTGGTGGCATTAGGCCGGTTCATCGGGTCGATATTCCTTTCTGCAAGATGCATCGCCTCCCACCAGAAGGACACGCTGCCCGCGCGGAGCCTTCTGACTGGCCTCAGCCTCATAATGTGTGAACCGGGCATACTCCCCCGAAATGCGGTCTCCACTCGAACAACACCACCTGCGTGAGCCCCCCGCACCATGTACTGGCCATTCAGAAACGATTGGACCCGCCATACGTTTAAAGGTCAGACCCAGAGGAAACGCACACGTACTCAAAGAAGAAACACTCCCAAACCACAATCCACCACAGCCTTGACTCTGGCTACACCAAGTTTGGTGGTGGGGCCCAGGACTCACCACCTTCTTGCCTGTTGCCAGCCAGCAAGCTGGCAGACAAGTCTGTCGTGCTGGGCACCCTCGCCAATCTCCTGTCCAGAACAACCGCCCCGGAATAGAGGAATAACACGAGTGTATACCCCGGGACCATCCAATCGATCGGCTTGCCGTTGAAGACCGCAGAGAGCTTCATGACACTCCCGATCCACGTCCCCACTGAGACGGCACCGGCGGCAACCGCGAATGACCGAATCCCCATCTCTTCCAATCTTTGTTCTTTTCTTGTCAGTTTCTTACCGCATAGGGTCCTTGAAGCTTGATGCCCGGATGGTTGGTCAAATTATGTGGAGCTCACCGTACATAGTGTGCTGATGATCTTTCCTGGCTGTCCTACCCGCTGCGGTATAGCCCTCGCATTGCTTCTGCACTTGATGATCGCAAGCTGTCCCCCTCTGTACAACCTCGGACATTGGGCAAATACTTGCTGCGCGCATGGTTGCTAACACGAACACCACCATCGTTGCAGGTTCCGGCTCTACAGCCATGTACTCGCAGGACACGTAGACTTTCAGATAGTCTAAGCCCAGATGGGTCCATGTCACTTTTGAGCAAATCATGCCTGAGCCTGCAATGCCCCTGCAATTCGCCGGTACGTGTAGCAGGCGATATGCAAGAACATGCCGACACTCGACTCTTCTAAAAGACTAAAACTGTTGCCAAGTCGCTGCCCTTGGCGCATGCTCGTATGAGCGAGTTGCAGGTGACCGCGCTCCACTTTGCGTCTCGCCGGCCAAGGACCGAAAACCTTGGTGGAATTCGATGACTCAACACAAAACACCACAGTCTCAGCTTAGGATGGCATGCTGCAGCAAGTCCCTGCCGATGTAACTTGCCAGAACAAGCTAGCCGCACACGTGCTGAAGATCTTGCAAGGAATTCACAAAAGCAGGCTGGGAACAACCAGAGTGCCCATTGCCAAGCTCCGCTTCTGGCACAAGCGCTTATCCTCAAATGCTGTCATGATCAAGCGCCTTCAATGAAGGATCAACGCAACGGAGGGTAAAGGAGGGCATGTCTTCTGAACGACAGAGCACGGGTCAGCTTGCTCCAAACATCACTTCGAAGCATGAAGCAGGAAGCTTACAGGGTCTGTTAATGAAGGCCCACTGCCAGGGAGATCCCGAAAAACTTGCTTGCAGCTGCTGCATCCCCGTGCTGTACGCCAGTACGTCAGGCTCCAGGTCCGTCGAGAGCTCTGCCTTAGAGCGGAACAACTCTACCTCCGCAGTCTTCCAGATGCCTCCAAGGCTGCGCAGACTTGAAACCCTGCTGGCAGTGAAGGCGATGTGATCCCATCTGCCAAGTCTGCAAGAAAACGCGTGTGAAAGCAGAAGTCTTTACAATCCTGGCCTGAAGCAGCCCGAAGGGAGCGTCATGTTTCGTGAGTCGATGCTGCTTAAAACTTAACACTAGGTTCTAGATACGTGCAAGTCCCACACCGACATCACCGACAAGACAGGGTTCAAACATAGCACAGATGTAGCCATGCGGCGATCAGCTGAAGAGCCGATTCCCACAAACCGTGGCCTTCACACGCACTGAGTGCTGCGTTGTACGCAAATACCTGGGACTCATACCACTCGGTGTTTGCGTGCGACGGTCAAAGTGACTTTTTCGCACTCGCGCTCGGGAGAATTAGGGACGCTTTCTCGGCTGGCCCTACGGCACCAGACGAGGAGTCATGCTCTCTCGGCCGAGCCAAGAGTCGCTCGGTGCTGCCTGCTTCTTGATTTCTCCCAGCAAGATCAGCGACGTCTTCCACTGCAAACCCCGTGCACCTTGAAGATTCAGAGCACTTGTAACATCGCTGCAGTGGTAGCTTGCATGGAAACCACCTACGTTTCGACACGTCCGTGTCGACGTGCTAGGAGTATCCATGGAAAGATCTGTGTGCATCCAGGCGGCTGGCAGTGAGAGCAGTGGTGAACGAGACTGCATTGGTCAGCTCCCGGAGTTCCATTTCAGGCAACAGGAGGAGAGCTCGCTGCCATTCCGTGCTGGTCCTGTAGCTGTGGACGTGAAAAATCCTGCTCTTATGCCTGTTGAGGGTTCCTGTCATCGTCCCTTCTCTTTTGCCTCCGGTGCTCAAGCTGTGACATCCACAGACGTTTCTTGGCACTGTTGCACATTGGAAAGTTGAGCGTTATGCCGCTATGCCGGAGCCTGCAATGGTTCAGGAACCTCTCCAGGCATGGCTGGCATTTCGACAGTACAAATCGAGCACTGCGCATGCGCACGCCTGACCTGTCCGGGAACCACAAGTCCGGTCTTTGCAGGTGTTTCAACACACGCCGCACTTGTCGGAGCTCCCTTGACCAACGCTGCCCAAGTCTCGCGCAGACTTTCAAGAGAGAGTTGAAGGTCACCGTGGTCGGCTGCAAGGAAGCCTGGCTCAGCTCGCCGAAGGGACGGAGCGATTCTTGCCAGCCGCTGCCCTCGAGCACCGAAATCAGCGCATTTCGGGTGACGACGTCGGCTTGAAGACTCCTGCATTGGGCGTCAGAGAAGCGGCCGTTCGGTTGTACTCAAGCCGTGACAAAACCTTACCCACTGCAATCCCGGTTGCATCCTTTCTCGCGAAACTCTTGGCTAAAGCTGTCTGCAGGTCTGTTGGTGGCAGTAATACGTCTCTGGGTGCTGGCCGAGAAGGCGCTGCGTCAAACTTCCAGACCAACTTGGTTTTATGTGCTAATACATTCATAGTAGCACATAAGACAAAATACATTGCCACTGTAGAGGGGTACAGTCCGTGCAGATGTTGAGCCCTAATGAATATTATGTAAAATCAGGTCGTCTGGAACAACTCTTGTTCAGACATGAATCACTCAAGCCCACGGGTACGAGGCGCCCTTTTCAGACGTATCTGTGGTCAGGCATAGATAAGTCTGTTCTTTCTGTCGATTGCGGCCCATCTCCTGAAACCGAGGCCGGACACCAAAGCCAAAGCAAGGTCCCAGCGTCCACTGGCACAGGCACCTTGAGGCTTTTTCAGGATCAGAATCAAACATAGTGGGAAACTAGTCTTCCCGTGTTTTCCCTTACCCGTGGACTGCTGTGCAGGTATAGTAAGAGTGCTCTAGCCGTCCACGTTAGCGGATGCTCGTTCTCGCTGCAGCACATGGTTTATGCCAGCGTCGTTTCCTGTTTAAGGGTCCTTGCAGGCTGCATGCAACACAAACACTACCAGACAATTGCAGAACATGGCTGAAGTAAATGCTCTAAGCATCCCTACACACAAAATTTCTCAAGAAGCATGGCGTAGCCAGCTGCCGTTGCATCCTTCGGAAGGTTCAGTGTTTCGAAATCTTCAAAACGAAATTTTGACATTCAATCCCATTCCGACCACGAACCCACCCATGAGCACCTTCAACATCGCGTGGGTTACCTTTAAGCGCCTCTTAAACCATGTTTCCCCCAATATGTTTAGGGCCCAGCCTATTTTCGTGGACCACTGATACTCACCATGGGCACTTTATTCGGCAGACTGCTGCCGGGTCACTAGTGGCTGAGTTGTATGGTATGACGGACGTTTCAGTATTCCCCTGCTCCAGCGCGTGTAGAAGGCACAAGGCTGCGGCCCAAGATTCGCCTTCGCCTCACTGCTGCCAAATATGCTCAAGAAAAATTTTGCCAGGGGTTCATTCGCTTCTCTGTCCCTGTAACAACAACTAGCCTGCAATTATTAATTCAACTATAATCCATTGCGTGAAACCCCTGGTCGACACCAGGGTCAACTATGATGGATGTCAAGCAGTTTTCCTTTTTGGGGTGCCGGTTAATTTTTTCTCCCGAACATCCGAGTATCCGAAAGATGTTACGAAATCCAAAATGGAACACACTACGGGCGACAGTTCGTTCACAACAAAGTTCAAGCCGCTGTTTGCACAGGCGCTGATTGCTGCGTTGTAGGTGATCGAATTCCGTTGCACCCCGAAGCCCTCCATCGATGCTAAAAGGATGATGGCATGTGCCCACAAGCTGGCCGCGTCCAGCGAGCTCAGCGCCGTTGAGAAGGTGATCACATTTGCCAATCGCTGATTCTGCAGGTGGTGTAAGAATGAGATGGCTATCTTCCACTGCACGCCTCGGACGCACGCAGTGATGGCAGTGTTGTATGTGACCACCGATGCTTCGAGTCTGTGATCTTCGAGCTGCGGCAGCAGCTCCAGAGCTTGCTGCCACTGTGTGCGCTTCGCTAAGTTGTGGATGACCTGGTTGTAGTCTTCTATTCCATGGGTGGGCCTTCCTGCCGACCAGGGCCTGCAGGTGTCGCTGCCAGACATTGTGTGACATCCCTTGACAGGATTGGGCAAAGGGGCTGAGGCTTGAGGTACAAATGGCTATGCGGTATGTGCGAAACGGCCAGTTCCGGAAGGAGGATTCAAGATCAGAGTCGGTCCACGATCACTCGCGGGTGTGCAACAGCAGCAGCTGTCATCCAACGACATGTCCAGGTCATCCTCCTACATTTGCCTCTCCAAGTGCGGCGTGTAAAGCAGATCTGAGCCCTCAGCCCTACTGCTGCTGGTAACGACTCTATGCTCCCTGTTGCCAAGCTGCCCAGCACCTTCCCCCGGCTACCCACGGCGTCTTTGGCATCCGATGGCCACGCATGAGACGGAGCTATACTGGCACCTCTGACTGAATTCCCGAGGGAGGCACCCCCTGCGAATTTCGGCATGGAACGGTTTCCGTTTCCATCCCTGGGCATGGATGGCGTGTTGAGTCGGCTGCCACTGAGACACCAGGGTTACAATGCCACAGCATCCAAGAGTGCGGGTGTTGCGGGCGGAAGGTTTGGACACGAATACGCACAGCAAAGCGCATCCTGGCTACTCGGGGCATAAAGAGTGAAACGGCCTTCGTTGCTGTGTGGAAAGGCGCAGCCTTAGCTTTTGATTGCAGCAGAGTCCCGCTTGGGGTTGGTCCAGCGCAGACGGCGCAGATTCCACACGTTGATTCACGACTCCAATATCAGCCCCCAAGTTTACCGGGGGACATCAATACATGATGGTGTCTTGATTGTGGCAGACAGCAAGAAGTTGAGTGACTGCTTCTTCCACTGCAATTTAGCCAAATCCAGCCGCATCCGCGCGTCGCCAGTGTTGCCAAGTTGCCACGCTGCAATTGCCTGTGCACGTTGGGTAGGCTCTTAAGTCGGGTGCTTTTTCAGTTCTACACCGTGCCATATCAAATAATGCGACCAGGCTTATACGAGCCAGCATCCCTCACGGCAATGTGTTCAACTCGCCGAATGTCAATCGTTGTTCTTGCAGTCACCCTGCTACTTGACCCTGCTGTCCTCTCAATATCTCTCAATCTCCAACTTAAATGAGCCACAGCGCAGCGGACAGCCCCGAATAAACCCTGAATGAAAGACAAGACCGTTTGAACCAAGTGCAAATATGCGGTGCAGCAAACGAGGTCGTAAGACAACAACATCAGCACACCTTGGAAATCAACGTCAATTGCTAAAGAGAAGGACCAGGGACCAGGATCTGGACAAGTGACCTACTCCAGCTCGTCTTGCGGATGACTGATTGTATCTGTCAATGTAGCAGCCAGGTATAGCCAGAGGCAAGGACGGCAGCTTGCCAGCGTGTTCGCGTTCAGCGGCTGACATGTGTGAATTTCGGTGAGCCTGGTATTGTGATGACACTAAGTTTGCGCTTTGTTGAGAACCCACCGGTAAAATGTATGGCGCCAGTTCTGTTGCATGAGATGGCTGAAGCATCAAGCGCCTACTTGTTGTCGTTCTATGTCGTTCTGACAGCCGTTCGAGCGAAAACGCAAAGTGCCTTCACCTGCACAACGAGGGCATCTACTCGTAGTAGCACCCGAAGACCATGCCTCGGGGCGGTCAGAGAAAATCGCAGAAACAGGGCTCACATCGTCTTCTCGTGCCTGTACTCCCAGTCTTGAGTGGTGGGGCCTGCAGGGCCGACGTTCTTGAGTTCTGAGCCTCTGGTTGAATGGCCAGCCCGCAATGTTACCGTTGATCAGCGAAGCCAAGACATAGTCCCAGCTCAACAACATCTCTTGCAACATCAGCGGAGGTTGACGTGAACCTAGTCGCCGCGTTGCAGGCCTAGGCCCTAGAACTGGACCTGCCAAGCTCCACGTGCTGCGGCTGCCGGATCGGTGTAGGTCCCGCGCCGACTGCGAAGAGCGACTGGTTCTCAAAGGTATATGACGCCCAGTTGTCCGAGTTCACCTGGTGCAAAACGACAACATCTCCTGGTGGGATCTCTTGCTTGATTCCTTTCTGCTTCGGTCGCAAAGTGTCAAATTGTCAAATGGCTCAGCCCTTTCTCATTATCTCAGCTGCCGGCATCCCACAGGCACTTCGAAGCCACGCGAATACCCTGAGACCGAGACCCAGGATGCAACACAGAATGGTCGGAGAGAAAAGAATCACGCGGGTCTAGGTGCAGATGTCCGAGCCGGCCTGCGAGGCTTGTTCGCCGATGACTACCTGAAAGCTTGCGGCTCGTGGCAAGGCTTTCTGCGTGGTACGTATTAAGAGGGCCTGGTTCGCAGTAAGCTGCTCTGGGGCCTATCCGACCTATCCTCCCGAAGATTTCTCCGCGCAGCGATTGGACTGAAAAGCGCTGACAAGATAAACGAAGGAGGCCGTTGCAACTTGGGTGCGCCCGCCCGACCACTTTATCGCAGAGGTAAGCCATTACAGTGCAGGGTGCCTGCACGATGATCTTGTAGCGGGGGATGTTCAGATCTTGCTTGACTGAGGCCTGTCAAGCGAAGGCTCTGATGCCAAGTTCGTGGGACACGGACTGAGGCCTTGATCTCGTTGCTCAAATCCAACGTCCAGGCTTTGGCATCCTCTACGGCATACTCCTTGTCCTTTCGGTAGGGCCGCAGGTGAGGCATGTCTCTGACACTGCTAAACATGCGTGTCCATGCAGTCACGAGATTTTGGAGTTTCATCTCTGCATGCTAGATGGACTTATGGCTCGTCCCGTAGGCGTTGGAGAAGCCCAGATGGACGACTCCGGCTTGAACCATCCCACCACCAGCCAGGAGTTCCGAAACAGCGGCCAGCCGCCAGCACGTGTTAAGTTCGACTGGATGTACGTGGCCCGTGGCCATGACTTTTTCGTCCGGTGTTCCACCCTGCTCGGTCCTGCAGGTAGCTTTCCATGACGTTCTTGATGACTGCCGTGACTTTCGACGGCAGCATCTTCTCGTCATCCTGGCTTCTGGCACAGTGCCCGATGCGTGGGATGGGGAGGGGCGGCGCGGGATGGTGCTGGCCTTGGGCGCCATGATGTAGGTGTTCTCCCAGACATGGACTTGATGCTGCTCCCCCATGGCTGCGAACCTTGGCAAAGTCAGCTTGCGAGAAAGCACATGCCTCCGCCACCGAATAGTGAAGAGGCCACCGATCAAACCCACCCAAAAACCAAGCGAACATCATCAAAGGTGTCTACCCTCCCTTTCCGTTCCTCTCTCAGCTCCGCGCTTCTCCGATGGCTCCTTGGCGAATCGGTTTTTTGAAGACCCCGGGCCCGGGCTCGATGGGAAGCCTCTTTCGTAGCGCTGTGAGCCGAGAGTCGCGGACGTCTCGCTGGGCCTCTGCACATCGCTCACGTAAAGTATTTATGGCGGAAGAACGAGCAGAAAGCGTTTCTCCAAAAACTGCAAAGAAAGTCCTGGAGCTCCGGCATTTTTGATCAGAAAGCTTGCAGATACACGGGGCCCGGCTCGGGGGCTCCAGAGTCGGCATCTTTCAACATCCGGCGCCCGGCCCAGCTCAGGGTGAAATCGTCAACCTGCCATGAATTGACGCATTTTTTCTACACTCGATCCTCCTGCTGCTCATGCCGCGGCTTTCTCAAAGGCGCATGAGGCTGACTCTGGCAGATGCACAGCTGCACTACTAGTCGATTGAGGTCCCGCAGCAAACAGATGCCTGCACGTCGAAGGCCTCTACTCGTAATAGCATCCGAACACCATACCTCGGATTGCACGACATGTCTCGTGCAGCGTCGCTGCCTGTCTGCTTATGTTTGCCATTCCACTTGCCCCTTAATGTAAGTTTGCCTCAGACAATACTCCGGTCGGGTCAGAGTTGGAAAGCCATTCAAAGGCTTAGGTCTGCAGCCTTCTAAGATTCTAAGCCCCGTGCCGACTGCGAACAGCGACTGGTTCTCGAAGGTGTATGACGCCCAGTTGTCTGAGTTCACCTAGCACGAAACTGCGCGAAGTCCTGCTGGGATTTCTGGTCTTAGCACCTGCTGCTAACCTTTTCCCGCTGTCTCAGCTGCCGGCATCCCAAAGGCACTTCGAAGCCACTCGAATACCCTGGGAAAGTGCTGGGCTGTATTTGAGGAATGGCTGAGACCTAGCTCTAACCGGACAACTCCAAGGCGAGGATGCTGCCCCAAACGATCAAGTCGTACTGAACGGGGCACTGCAGTGACTTGCAGGTGGACATAGGGGGGGATACCTAGTAGGGATCCCACCTGATCCCTACGATCTTGTCTACTTAGAGTCTTTCTTCCCTGAAGCTTTCAGCTAATCTTTTTCAAAGACCGATTGCCTGCGAGGCTTGCTCACCGATGACGACCTGCAAAGACGATGTTTCCGGCTTCCGTTCCATATGCATATACATACAGCATACACATACATATGCATACACACATCTATGTTGATATGTATACGAATATTCTGAGTGATATCTGGAGACAGCAGCTTAGCTTAGAGGCTCATGGGGTTTAAGATTTGGCTGTTTTCTGTCATGTGGGTCTGTTCTACTCAGTTCTTCTACTGGATTTCGGGTTTAGTTTAGGGTTTGGTTTAGCATCTCTTCCACTGGGTGTGCGTTGCTACAGCAGTGATATAGATGTGTCGAGAGAGGGCTGCTCAGCCACAGTCACAAATTCCACCCTAGGGTTTCTGGCGGCCAAGTGCTCCATGCATGTCCTTCATGTCCTTTTAGTGTTTCGACCTAAACTCCTTCTTCCACCCCTGGCTGAAAGCTTCCCTCGCAACACAGCATACTTGAGAGGAGGCATCATCAAGTGCTTTTATTTAGAGAAGGTCCTCAGCAGTCAAGACTGCAGCAGCTTACTAAAGAGTACAAGGTGCAGGGAAAAGCAGCGCAGGTTTTAGGCAAACCCTTGCATGAAACAACGGGGTTGTGCGCAAAGAGCCGGAACCAAGCAAAACCCAGGTAAGGGCTTAGGGTTAGGGTTTCTTGTTCTTGGGATGTAGGATTTTAGCGCTTACTGAGAGGAACCCAGGGGCCTTTAGCATGATTGCAGCCCCAAGCCGCATGGACCATATGGATGAAGAGTCTGCAGAAAGCTCTCGGAAATTCCGGTTCCTCTTAGTTGTCGCTCAGCGGGGCAATGTCGTGGTCTTTGCGGGGTAGCCGGCCGAATGTTACGAAACACCTCTACGAAGGCGACTTTGGCCACCTTAAAGGTGCCTGCACGATGATCTTGTAGCGGGGGATGTTCAAGTCTTGCTTGACCGAGGCCTGACGAAAGAGTCCCGCAGGGTCGGTGCAGTCCTTTCACTCGGAGCCCTGGCTGCTACGGACCTACAAGACAAGCACGTGTTGCTTGCGCCCTGTGCCTTGTGCACTGAGGCTAAACTAAACCTTCTCGACACCTTTTTCAACCAGAGGGGCACGCGGACAAGAGGCACTGAAAGTGGGGCCTTGATCTCGTTGCTCAAGTCCAACGTCCAAGCTTTTGCGTCCTCTACGGCGTACTCCTTGTCCTGTGAACTCCCGCAATCATCGCTACTGGCTCTGTGAAGACCTAGCAGCTGTCAGCGCACGATGAGCTGCAAAACTCACCGCAGAAAGCATAAGTTGGAGGGAAAGGTCTGCCGGGCATGCATTGTCTTATCCTGCCACCCTGTTCGGTCCTGCAGGTAGCTTTCCATGACGTTCTTGATGACTGCCGTGACTTTCGACGGCAGCATCTTCTCGTCATCCTGGCTTCTGGCACAGTGCCCGATGCGTGGGATGGGGAGGGGCGGCGTGGGATGGTGCTGGCCTTGGGCGCCATGATGTAGGTGTTCTCCCAGACATGGACTTGATGCTGCTCCCCCATGGCTGCGAACCTTGGCAAGGCTAGCAGGCCAGCAAGCGAGAAATCATAACACCCATGTTCACCCGGCATCCGCTCACCCCAAGCAACTTCCTATTCCGCAAGACTGCATCTGAAATCCATGCCTGAGCTCTCGGCTTCAGCCCTTCGCAGAGCACTCAGGCAAATCAAGCGGGAGCAGTTCAGAGGGCAACCCCTGCGGAAGCCCTGCTGTGAGCCCGGTGACGATCATCCGAATGTTTCAGCGCTCGAGCTCGACCGGGTCAGGCGAGGTTTCAAAGGACAACTGGCTGCATGCTAATGACATTGTTGAAGCCTGTTCGAAACCTGTGTCTCCGGCTACGATGAACTGGGACACGTCAAGCGACACCGCTACATCCTGAAATGCTTGCTAGTGACTTTTCTGGAAGTTCAAACACCCCAGCATCGATCAAACCCTGCCAGCAGGTAATCACACAATTTCTCTAAAATATGTTTGAACGTGGGGTCCACACGCGTGACCCCTCAATGCACTCGGCCTATTGAGGCTCCAATGTTGAGCCGGAAGCTCGGGAGAGCAACTTGGAGGCCTCAGAATCTTCGGGCATAAAACCTTCCTGCTGAATCCTGTGGCATGGCACGACGAAGCCTCGAGACGAAGCTTACGACCACAATGTGCGGGCTTTTCTGCATCCACTATGCAACGAAGGGCCAGAGTCTGCTTCTTGCAACATCTGACGTCCAGCTCAGAGTGAATCGCAACCTTTCACAAGAAAGATTCTCCGCAAGCTCCGAAATTGAAAACACAGGCCTTTCTGGAAACTGCATGCTAGCACGGGATGCGGGGACACTCAGTGAGGGCTACTCTTTTGCGACTCCCAAGCCCAAGCGCCTTGCGGCTGGAGGACTATCTTCGCCGTTTCTTCGTGCTTGTAGGCAGGAGTTGGGCTCTCATTTCCTCACTGCACCACAATCGAGCCTAGAGCTCCAGCCGTTGCAAATGAGCCGCAAGCAACTGCCCCTCTGCTTACCTGAGGCAGATAGCTGGGCTCGACTCAAACGACCGTTAGCTGGGCGTACCCGGAAACAGCAGCTTCTGCCAGTGTAGACTGCAGGGTCCAAACATGCTCACGGTGTCCTCGAAGGTAATGAGGTCCTCTTCGTGGCCAAAGATCTTTGTGATGGTTTCTGCCTCAAAGAAGAGGAACTCGTCAGAGTGTCCGCGGTCGAAACAGTCTTCTCAGTATAGCTTAGCATGGTGTCCAAGTGCTGTGTCACCGCTTGCTGACAGAGGGTTGCAACGCAAAGGTTCACCCTGTCGAGATCAGCCCTGAGCATCCGCCTTTCCAAGTCAACCACAAGCCACTACGAGTATCACAGCACAAGCACCGACACATCTGGGGCGCATGTCTGCATAAAAAACCTTGGGAAAAGCAACCGAACAGAATATGTTGGCCGAGGTCCGGGAAAGCATTGCGTTCTTTGGCGTGGCAGTGTAGCGGCTGTGCAGTACACCATGTGCAGAACTCGAAAAGACATGCCTTAAACTTAAACATACTGCACAAATATGTATCTGCATGCGTAAAACCATAGATACATAAGTAACTAAACACAAATGAATACACCATTGCGTACAAACAAGTGAAACAAACAGCATAAGATATGTATATACAAATATAGGTACACACACATACATCTGCCCATCCATGCATGCATACATGCATGCATGTGTCCATCCATCCATGCATCCAGGAGCCAGCAATGCATGCATACATACGATCAAACACCCATATATGCATATACACACAAACAAACATACCGTATGTTGACATACCTACATACCTGCATGCACGCATCGACACATGCACGCGCACCACGCGCAGAGAGAGCAAGCGAGAGAGAGAGAGAGAGAGTGTGTGTGTGTGAACATGCGCATGAGGTTTTTTCTCATACCTTTCAGCTTTGTACGCCGCAAAAAATTCTTAGAGTGCCAGGCCGGACTTTGCTGAACGCTGCGGTTGGCCAGAGGCAGGACCTGGTCGTAGCGAACGAGTTGAAATGCCCCGACTTGTGGTTAGCCCTCTGCATACAGAAACAAGCGGAAACAGTGAGCTGCACCACGAAACCATACTGCATGCCCTTACGGTCATGACTGCGACAAGCCCTGCTTATGCACGCAGGAGTGTCATCTCAAGTACGCAAGCCCCCATTGCAAATAAAAAGTACGAGGCCTTCTCCATGAAGGCTTCAAACTCTGCACGGCTCAGCCTCGGCGCGAGTCGTTGCATTTGTTCAGCGCCCGGCATGAGCAAACTATCGGAATTTCAAAAGCGGTGAGCTGGATGCTCCTGCCCAGTTTGTGCTTGGTCGGAGGTCTGACACTTCAGATTCCCAAAATGCACGGCTTCAGGCTTTCCAAAAAAGTCTTCTCACCCCTTGCTCCTCGAATACTGCAGACCTGCGTCAAAACTCGCACATGAATCAGAACGGGAGCAGGTTTGTGTAACAGCTTCTTACGAGGCGAGGTGCATTCCATCGCCATTGATGTCGTGCCGCCGGAAAAGTTCGAGGAATCGGTCCTGCAGTACGCCGGATTCACCAGTAGATTCACGACAGCTTTAGCCGATAGCACCAGACTTCACCAAAAGAGCTCAGACCCGAAGTCCGTGAAGCTTCCTAGTCTGGAGTCGCTGGGGAGTCCGAAGCACAACAAAGGTCAGCAAATGGACCTCAAAACCATCAGATCAAGGTGCCTCCAGGAGATCGGTGTAAACCGTCCTCGTATGACAAGAAGCATCTCTGAGGCCCAACCCCTCTCGTGCTCTCGGGTTCGGGTCTCTCCAGCTTCACTGATTTCTGCATCTCTCTCGCCGTCTGTATCTCTCGCTTCTTCAGGGACTGAGTCACAGAGTAGGTCGAACCTTGTCACACGCACCGGCTTGCTCGCCCCGACCTACGACCCCCAAAAACCCCATAGCCGAAGGACTAAGGTTGACGCTCCCAAGCGGCGTGTGCAACCCTGAGGGCCCGGCAAGACAAACTGGAAGAAACGCTTCTGAGCTACTCATGACGTGCCCGGGCCCCGAACCTTCATGATAACTAGTAGTTTTGTGACTACTACTATCCTGCTTAAAGCTACTAGTTGCCAAGCCGTAGGACAGGATGACGTGCACATCGGAGGCAAAACAATAAGACAAGGCGTTCTCACGGTTCTCTTTCTCGCTCTCTCGCTCTCTCGCTCGCTCGCTTGCTTGCTTGCTTGTCAATGCACACCAACACATTCATAGACACGGCGTCCTCTACATGCCTATAGGCTTGACGGATCTGGGAGCCCGGGCAAGACGCCAGCCGAGAACTCGCTGAAAGACAAAACCCCGTCCCCGTTGATGTCCAGCCTGGTGGAATCATGGCAAACGGTTGAGGCACTTCTGCCCTGAAACCTTCAAGTAAGTGACCCTAACCCGCGCTGCCCAAGCCGAGGGACGTCTGGAAAGCTCGGTTCTGAAGGCTCCGGTCCTCACATCGACTCGCTTTCTCGGGCCTTCCCTCCTCTCCAACTCTCTCCTCAAAGCCACTCAAGTCATTTCTTCACGCTTCGCGAACGCAAAAGCCGCGCAATGTCGGGATGCCCGCTTTGACTGGCCACTCGGAAGGGGCTGCATCCTCGACTGTCGACCCAGGTTACATCTGTCAGGGCCTCCATGCACCACATCCAAACGGCCGTGTTCGCACGCCACATGAAGTGGTGTTGCAAATTGATCGCTGGCCTGATCCGTGGCGGCACGAGCTTGCAACAGCAACCGTGCGACATTAGCATGTCCTCGTTCCATTACTTCCAGTAAAAGAGTTTGGCGGCCAGGACCTGTTACAGGGTCAGTCTCGTCATGTCCAGATCCAGAGCAGCAAGGCTTCGGCATGGCCACGTCTAGCCGACTCAAGAACTTCCCAGCACTCCACTTGCAGTCAGCTCCTGCCGCCAACAAGCGGCAAACAACATCTGTGTGCCCCTCCCGTGCGGCAATTGCAGAGCGGTGTTGTGCCACACGCTTCCAAGGCTCTGAAAAGCGGCGCATCCAATGCATCTCCTGCCTCTCCAGTGGCATTTGGCTTGTGCATTGTTTCAGGAGCTCCGCCACTGTCCCAGTCTTCGTCTCTATCGACCGCCTTCCTGAGTCGGCGCCTCTCCAAGTCCGAGGTCGGGGAGAAGTCTAGCAAGACGCAAATCTCGTCCACCCTGACGTCATCAAACATCTCTGTACCATTGTGGAACAGCCGCTGTCGAAATCGCGGAACACCGCAGCATTGCTGCAAGTGCAACTTCAAGTCACGAGCAATCATCACCTCCTTGCAGGGTGCGCTGGTCAGCTCCTCCGAAGAGGAAGCAAACACGACTTCGATGTCTGAGGTGGAGAAGGTGGTGACCTAGCAAGTCCTACCCGTTCTCCAACACGCAACACCGAGATGTTGCAACTTTGTCTTCACTGGTGCACTCCAGGCCAGGTACTCCGCCAAGATGGAATCAAGAGCCAACCAGCCCTCCACCTATTCGTCATGGACCAGAACTACATTGCTACACAAGAATGTTGATGTGTCCTTCCCTGAAGCACTCCATGCACGGATAATGCTGGTGGAACTGCCGGTCTCCATGGCTCCATGGCTCACGCCACAATGGACCACGAAGAGTCACGGAATTCGAGTTACTGCACGGGGGGTTCGTTCTACCCACCACAACCACTTAAATGATCACATGGGTAGGGATTCCTTTAAATTACCATAATACTAGAGTGTTACACAGGTGCTCTTGACTTTTGACATCGGTTGCGATATGCATCAGCGATGTAAACCGCAGCATATGCACCGCGCTCACGGTGAATGAACGGTGTCCTACAAACACTTCGCACAACAACTGTCTAGACTTCGACTGCTTTACTGAAGGATCAACTTACATGGAATGGTGCGCAGTACCAATGTTCTACTCAGCCGTGTTAAGAGCTGCAGTGCTCTGAACCTCCGGGTTCTGATGGGCTACCCTGCTTACACATGGTCATGTGAGGGTACTCGTCAAGTACCTCTCGCTGGCACGTGTGCATGTCACACTCGCCGGCGGGCAGTCGGCGTGCGTCCTTGAGGCCCATCTGCGAAAACAGGCGCGCCAGCTCCTGCCGTATCACTCTAACTTGAAACTCCTGCAAATGGGCGGTTATTGCTGTGGTTGTTCTCCAGTTGGGCAGGATTTGCCAAAAATCAAACCTGCCTCCAGGGAAATGCTGCCATCGCTGTTCTCGTCGATCTTCTCAAATACCTTGTAAGCCAAGCCGAAGGTTGGTACTCAAGGTGAGGGGTCCACAGTTTGGCGGCCGGGCCTTTGCGATGCGCTCTGCGCGTTCAATCGGCAGCTTGGATGCCACTTCCATGATCACAGCCTCGGGGAACGATTGGACACTTCCTCGTAGCTCACAGAAACCAAGATCTCTTCCGAGAAAGCGAACCGGGCGGGCGCCAAAGGCTTTTGCTTTTTTTCTCAAAGCGATGGGAGCCAGGGCAGCCAGGGCAGCGCTGCCTTAGGCAGAGGCCACTTTCAAAGGCCACCAGGTGGGATGCGGGCGAAGCGCATGTGCTAATGCACTAACCGCTTCGCCACTTTTTTTTGTTGCTGGCCGCTAAACGTGGCAAGTTGAGCGGCAGGGAGCCACCAGGGGTTAAGACATGTGCTGAGATGTCTTTCGAAGCAAGTCTGCATGGTGGCCGGAAGCAAACACAGCACGCCACGACACACCTGCGGGAAGCGCATCCCCTCAGAAGAACAGTTCGTCTCATATTGCCATCGATGAAGAAGCGCCCAAACAAAGACACATCTCCGTTTTCGAGCCAGGCGTCGTCACGGTCGTGTGCGGCCCGGTGCGTTTACTGCCAAGGCCACAGCCGCAACGAGAAGATGCAGTGCGGAAAGCCTGCATTCGAGGAAGCCCTTGGCTTGATACTTGCCCGGGGTGCCAACGCTTCCGCTTGGAAGGATTGGGCTGCTGAGGGTTTCTGCCTGCATGCTACCGGAATTCACCTTGTAGGAGCGGCGCACTTTTGGCTTCTAGGGTTGAGGATTTCTGGCGTTTGGCTCGGGGTCTCTGGATTTCGAGGTTTACAAGTGTTTGGTTTAGCATTCAGGCTTTGGCATCCCGGGTTCAGGGTTCAAGTCAGGTTCTGTGTGGTGTGGTGTCTCGCTCTTAGGTTGGATGGCTTGTGCTTTTCGAGCATCGGGCGTTCACGGTGGGTTTAGGATTTACGGTTTTTGGAATGTGGGCTAGGGTGATGAGGTGTGGGATTTACTCGCGTTTTTCCATGCTCCAGTTTGCGGTGATTGCGGGACATTTGTAAGGTCACTATTTCAGGTTTCGTCCATTTCGTGCCTTTCTCGGTGGGCTTAGGCTTTCCAAGGCTTTGGGTTAACACAACTGACAACACTCCTCAGGGCTTGCGATTCTTGTGATTATGGGCTCGGTTTATAGCTCGGGTTCGAAGAGTTTAAGGATTACCGTTGGGTTCACGCTCTGACGGCTTAGAGTTTTCAGGATTATGGTCATTCGGATTGCGAGTTTGGGCTTGTGCATGGGAGTAGCTATTGCAAGTTTTCTGTGTGCTAATGCCTCATTTCTTAAGGATGCATTTCGGCTATGGCTTGCGTTCATGTGTTTTGCGGCTGGGACATCTGCCAAGCCCTTGGCCTTTTGGGCTGGGGTTGATGTAGGCAACCGTGTTCACGTATTTTGCCTCAGCAGCCAATCCACGCACATCTCGAAGTCGTTGGTGACTCCCAGCCGCCTGCACGGTGTGAAATTGTCTGCAAGCTGATTCTCGATGGCTTAACAAGTTCAGCAGTGCCAGCTTTGGTCACAGCTTCCTGCACAGCTGGTTTTCTGTGGCATTATGGTCCTTTTGCACTCCGCAAAACCGACCAGGTTACAAGAGGACTAAAGCAATGCGGCAGCACATCTTGAGGGCCTACTCGTACAACACTTCCCAACTTACGCGCTCTCTCCCCCTGTATCTATAATTCCATGTGCTTGAAGAGTAGAATGTATGCACACCTATGTACCGTATGTGGCTACATCGTCAATACCGGCCTCTTGCATGAGAGGCTCTAACTACACATTATCGTCCACTGCGAGTAGCAGAAGAGGTGCCTCAGCACCTCATCTCCCGAACGGACCAAGGCCAAACCTGCCAGCTTGCGGGGATTTTCAGAGAGGCCTGTTCCTTTTGGGCTTGAATGATTGCCGCTACCTTTTCTTATCTTTTCGATTCCAACTGTTAACTCTTAATCTTGTGGTTGTCGTCGTGAGCATCACCACTGTTGCTTTTGCCTATGCCTCTCAACTGTTCCTGCTCCTAAATAGCACTTCAGCCGGAACTGCAAACGGAAACTCTAATAAGAAGTGACTTCACATCTCTGACACCCTCCGGTTACCAGCTTCCAGATCCAACAGCTGTCAAGAACACCAGCGGTGAACTTTCTAGCTATGGTGTGTAGGGCACAGCTCTGACAGAGAAAGCACAGCGCGCGCCCACTTCACACGACATTCGACGAATCAATCTTCCAAAAATGCCTCCCATGCGCGGAGCATCGGCGGCGCTTCTGGCCAAGTCCTATCAGAGCGAGCAGCAGGATATGCTTCGGACCCCACTTTACGCTAGGCTTTCGTGCTTTGCTTGAGGCTCAGTGAGGCTCAGTGGGCTAAGCATCAACGGGTTCAGCGCAACACTGGTACTCCGGCAGGACTGACTCGAAAAGGAGACTGCTCAACGGGTTCTGCTCCGCTGAATGCACTCCCCCGGCTGCGCATGTGTGGTGAAGTCTGAGGATGTTTGCGGGGAAGAACTGGTTGCAAACCAGTGTCCAATCCCCGCAGCTCAGCCACGCAAAGGGCTTCGATGGCATAGCCTTTGTGATGTGGCAGCATGTTGTTCAGTGTGCAAGGGAGTCAGAGACTGTGGTGCACTACATATCCCTTCCTGAGACTCGCACGTATTGGTGACAGACCATGCAGCAACTCCATGAACTGGCCATTTGCCAAAACGGATCAGACATGTCTCACAAGATGCTCAGCAAACGCCACAATCGCAATCAAGGGCTTGTGCTGGCGATGTATGATTTTTATTGTCCTCGACGACGGCTTCTCATCTTTGCTACGGCGCAGTTGTTACGACAATCCCGAATTTAATCTGCGCCTACAGTTTGCCTTGTCCTGAATCCTGAATCAGGATCAATGATTGGTGCGCTATCAATG
Organism: Symbiodinium sp. CCMP2456; assembly: GCA_905221635.1. NCBI lineage: Eukaryota > Dinophyceae > Suessiales > Symbiodiniaceae > Symbiodinium > Symbiodinium sp. CCMP2456. The sequence goes on along the minus strand of CAJNDV010033663.1, from coordinate 205,757 downwards.
GAGGCCTGATTGGCGCTGTGGCCAACCTAGGCTGTCTTGACAAACTGGAAGTCGAACACAGTAGCTGCTTACTACACATCCCAGCTTTGAGTACAACTTGAAAAACCTTCTTTGGCAACCGCAGAGGCTTCAAGCCACGACGCCACAAAAAGCCAGCATCGTCAAGAATCTCAACTCTAGCCGTCTTGAAGCTCCTCATAGCCTGTTCCTGAGGGTCCTCTCTGCAGTTTCCTTGTGCAAGTCTTACAGTCTGTGTTCCGACGCAGAAGCCCAATGCAGATGAGCTGCCTGTCCAGCTGGATCGATAACGCCTGCCGTGAAGGTGGGGGCGACGAGGATACCCAAACTGTGTTAATGGCTTCCAGCATATCGGCTGTATCAAGACCCAAAATGATAAGCACTTCCCCTGCCCGGCCTGTCAGCATGTGCACGATCATCACCTAAAATAATGTAACACGCTTACGCTTCAAAGGCAGCCAGCTGAGGTCCAAAAACCGGGCGTTCTCGGCAGGGCAGCTGCGAGTTGTTTCGCTTAGTATTCCTTGTGCTGCGATCCTCTCCATTCAGTCTGCCACTATCCTGTTGAGTTGCCTGTTCCTGCTCTGTCCGAGTCAAGGGACTGGGCCACCCATTGCCACGGCCCGCTCTGCCGTGGACGCCGCAGCTCCCACAGCCAGGCCGAGGGTGGACGCCGCCGTCTTTGCTATGGGGGCTAGGGGAAGCCACGAACCCAAGGTGAGGAAATGACACAGTAGAAGGACGATGAGCTCTTGACACTGAGCAGGAACACTGTGCAAAAGACCCTCGAACGCAACTCAGCTCTTCAAAGCCGATTCATTCGCGATAGTTTCACATCCTGAGATGGAATCCCTGCTCGAAAAGCAAAGCCAGCTTCGCGCACCCTCCAAACCTTGCATCAACAATCAACTCTGCCACTATGTCGGCCAAGAACCGCCACAAGGGCGAATGACAGGAGCACTGCCTCACGCCTTGTCATCGGGACTCAACGCCATTCGTACTGGCAGTTAGATGGTTGGGGTGTCCTACTTGGCCTGGACCAAGAATGGGTCATGAGGCCGCTGGTCATAATAATCATAGAAAAACATTGCTTGCTGATACATGGACAAAGCAGATATCGGCTGTGTCCCACATTTTTCCTAAACCGCTTGACCTCTACTGCTTTCTTGGCATAGGCAATTCATTCATTCAGCCTGTAACTGGCGCGATGAGCTTAAGCCAGCAGGCAGATCAGAATCAGTCTTTGCACCTTTCGCGCCTTGCATGGAGCCCGCAAATTTCGTGGACAATGGCGGCGAACAACACCGCCGAAAGAGCATCCAAAGGGAGTTCCGTGACGGCCTGGCAATATTTGGACTCCATGTGTAAGTGTTGATCATCTTTGGAAAGAGACCTGTGGACTGTGGACATCGAGCACAGATCCCTTAGGCCCCCTGCCTTGGAGAGCAGGTACACACCACCGCCGTACAACCGAGCAAGGCGCTCGCGCTTGACTATGGCCCTCTCCTGGATGAGTAGTGAACTCTAGGACTCTAGGAATTTCCGACGGAGGGCTTCGAGGCTCCACTGCGCAGTGCTGGACATGTTTATGAACTTGACGCCCTCTCTTTTCTTGATTTTTCCGGGCAGGGCTTTCGGGAAAGGTGGGCCTTCGCCGGCTCAGCATCGCAAGCAAGCTTGCTGCGGCATTGAATGATGATAGCTGGCTGGAAGTACGCTGATTGATCAGCACCGCAAGAGCCCTAAACTCCAAAGCTGAAGCCCGAAAAAAGAAAACAGTAAGGCAGAAAACACCACAAACCCCTAAAAGCCAAGGTTTCCTTGGCAAAGCGATCCACAGCCCTTGCCATCGCCAGGAATGCCATGGCGATGACGCCGAAAGACCTTGCTGTCCCTCACGACTGTGTCGTTTGCGGGCCTTTAATTTAGAGTAGTGTTTGGGGTTACAATATCGTGTAATGATATCCGGCTGGCTGCTGTAGTTATCCAAACTCATACATAGGCTTGAGAACCAAACGAACCCGATAATGTGGTCAGATCTCCGAGAGAGCTCCGTATTTTGAGGGTCACCTGGAACAGGTAGACTCGCCGGCTCGGCACTGCAAGTGTCAGCTTTCTTGAATAAAACCTTTCAGGTTGGCAAAACCCATGAGACGCCGAAGGCGTGATCAGCTTGCAGGTTTCCAAGGTATGTAACCGTGAGCTGGAGGCCCTGAACCTTCAAGAGTTGGGCCTGGGAATCCTGAATATGATCCCTGAAGTGAGCATTCAACCCTGCGAGTGTGTGCCCGCCGGGACACAGCAAACAAATCCGCGCTGCCACAGATCTGGCGGTGGGAAGGCCGCCTCCATCCAGCCTCGGAGAATCTGTTGTTCTGGTGCTACAAGGCCACCGATATAAACACACGTGACTGTGAATCCTAACGAAAATGTGCACCCCACTCAGAAGAACAGAACACGAATCGCATCATGATGCGATCACGAATTGCGCTCCCCAGAATATTGTGTGGGACAGTGGCACGTTGCACCCCAAATACACACTTCACTATGGCGGCGGAAGCATGTGTGAGCAGGATCTCGGGAGGCAGGCACACGCAGCACAGTGATGTCGCAACCCAAGAACTGCGGCACTCTGGTGGGGACAGTTAGTGCTTTGGTTTTTTGCTGTCGTTGCATGTCGTTGCAGGGGCACGCTTTTTTGCTGTCGTTGCGGTCCGCTGGCGCAATTTTGTTTGCTGTCGGTGCGGTCCCCGATTCTATCAATATTCTTATTATTACGGTTATTACTCTTAATTATTGTTACTAGAACTGCTATTGCTACTAGTGCTACTTTGTGGCGCCTGTGCTGTTTTTTGTTGTCGTTGCGGAAGCGTTGTGTTTCTGTACTGTCGTTTTGTTTTGCTGTTGCAAGTGCTTGGGGTTCTTGCTGCACTGCACGGCCGTAATACAGACACGAATTCCGTCGGAAAGATGTCTCTATGACACAATAGACGCACTCAAAGGACGCATATTACGTGAAAGAAGGATATGTCTACTTAGCTAACCGTAACCTCCACATCGCCCTACAAAAGTCGTAAGGGCTACAGTAAACAACCGCAAAGTAGCACTGCATCATACCAAAAACTCACTTGATCCCGTTGAAACCGGTGCCCTTCTCGTTCCCTTAAAATAATTATAAGCCCCAGTAAAGCGAAATCCGACAAACAAAGTACTGCGAGGAGTGATCTCGTTTTGGATAACTGTAGTATAACGTCAATATAATTGCCGTCGATCAAATGGGTCTCGTCTTGCACAACAGCAACACCTGCGAATGGTACGCTAAGGGGGAACCAAAAAACTTCTCCAGGACAAGGGCTGCAACCGCACGCCCAGTTCCTTCCAGTTTTATGCTGCTTTCAAGCTGACGTGTCTGCGCCGGCCGCGGCACAGAGCTTCTTGTACGCATGCTCGATGGCCGCTGCATCGACGGCATTTCGCCACCACTTCCATCTGCTTCTCCAGCTGCGCGACAAGACAGGTCCAGAAAAGATGAAATTCAGCCAAAGTTGTGCAATGGGTGCCAGTCTGTTGCAAGCATTCAAGGAGGAGCTGTGTGGTTTTTTTGCCGGCACTGTCAGCACGCTTTGATTTTGCCAGGCAAATGCTCTTGCACCTGCTTGAAAAGATGCCTGACATCTCCCTGGCAAAACTTTCCGCGAGTTGCTTCCAACCCTTTGGCCCAGTCGGCATGAAATTGACGGATGTGGTAGCACGAGGAGGTCTGCAAGATCATGTTCGTCGCGCCGTGGGCAGGTTTTAGAGGCTTCTGCTGTGCTGACGCAACCTAGCTTAGCCAAAGGCACATGGTCAAAAACATGATCACTCGCAGGAAGTTGCCCCGTCTGAGTTGGTAACGCAGTACAGAACCGGCGTGCAGTGCGCGCACCAGGATTTGCCTCGTATGCCTTCGTGCAGGCTAGTTGGCGCCAAATGCTTGGAGAGAACTCGTTTTTGCATGAGCTTCCAATCGCCAAAATATCCCTGAAGGTCGCAACGACCGCCACTTTAAGGAAGTCTGGATTTCCCAGGCGCGGCGGCACCTGCAGAATCTGCAGAAGCTCTTCGGTACTCGCCACAGCGCAGCAGCCGCACTTACCAGACACTCGGGCACAGGCTTGGAAGCTTAGTACCAGCAAAGCAGAGCGTCCATGTCCCGCAAACCGTCTGCTAGCGCTCCACAAACAGCTTCCTTCAAGGGCAGATCCGCACGCCAGATCGTGCCAGCAGCACGAAGAGCTTCAACCGCATCATCCACCGCGAACTGTGACCTATCGTCTTCCTCAAACTTCAAGGCCTTAAAGCCTTCCTCAAGTGCGCCGTGCCTGACTCCTTCCTCGACTTGTTGCCCGCCCTGTTTGACGCTGGTGCTCCCAAAGGCATCGAGGATGGCACGCTGATGTGGTGTCACAGTGCCCCCCTTTTTGCGTGGTCGTGCTGGCCGGCGCAACGGAATTCGAAATATCCAGTCTGACCTAGATACGACGCAGCCCCTTCCCCAGGTGAACTCTGCCGCACTTCAGTGGGACATGAATGGATCCATCGGGGCCTGTGAGTAATGTCGAAAGGCAAACGCCCAGCTTCCTGAGCAGCTTTACCGTCTTGACAGTGTTCATGGGCTTTGGACCGGACTTCGGACACATTCATCTTTGGCGGCAGCGCTGATCTTCAGCATCACTGTCTCGCATTTTATTCCTACATGGGGGTTGTTCGTAACTAGGCACAACAACAATCGGAGGATTCAGGGCTTGACAACAAGGCAAGATCAGGTGTCTTTACTTCCAACACTCAAATCGCAGCTTCACCAAAAGAGATCTGGTGGTTTTTCCATCTGGTCCTTTCTTCTGACTTCCAACAAAGATGGCGTCACCCTGATCTTCGTGGGCTTGCTTTGCGGCTGTGAGCCCCCTAGCAGACGGGATTCAGGATTGACAACAAACTTGATTTAATGAGGGCTTACCCTGAGAACCTTGATGGTTATAGTCCGAATCTTGGGCGATAGTCTGAATTAGGATATCTTTTGTTGGATCATTCGAAGAAGGTGTCGCTTTGACACTGAGACCTCGATCTAGGATCCTGCCCGAAAGCGCAACCTAAGACCGCACAGCAATACGCAGATCATTTAGTATAGACTCCCGTTGTGACAGATTGAACCAAACTCCCTAACTAGAGGCTGGAAATGAGGAATATCTGTATATATATATATATATATATGTATATCATATATTCTGCACCCCTGAGTCACAATGATAAACCCTAAACCCAAGTGAGGAATGTACTTATACATGGACTATTGGCCCCTGAGTCTGGCGTCGAAGCTTGTGGCGTCCGCTTCTCATGGCTCACACATATATACATAAATTATATATATATATATATATCTATCTATGTATATATCTATCTATGTATATATATATATATATGCATGCATAGGCCCTGAGAACTGGGCATGAAAAGCATGGGTTGTTGGCCCAGTGCCAACTTTGGGAGCCGGATGGTTTGAGCCGCGATCCATTAATCAATTTCGGCGGTGCCACGGTATTGGATTTTACATTGAGATCGGCATCCACGGCCTGCATGGGACTGAGGGAAGAACACGATTTTGGCATGCACCGCGTCTCATCGGGAGGTGCGGAAACGCAACGAACGCAAAGGGGCACATCGTGTGGACACCGACAACAGCGCTTCACACTCACACCAAGAAACCCGTGGTGATACTAACATGTTTGGGGAACTGTAGATGCCTCCCATCCATCCATCCATCCATCCATCCATCCATCCATCCACCCATGTTTAGATACGCATCATGTGCACATGCATGTACGTGTGTTTGTATGTCTGTTTGTTATGTGTGTATATATGTGTGTATGTATGTAATCATGTATGAATATATATGTATACACATACACACACACACACATATATATATATATATACATGTATGTGTATATAGATATATATCCTATAAAACATTTGCGCCTGGCACAAAGATGCGAATGATTCAAACGTAGTGGCTGGCTTTTGACAGTTGTCCGGGCTATCTCTTGGAATCAAGTACCCACGACATGACAGCACCAAACCTCTCCGCACTAGCCAACCAAGGGTTTGCTGCTTCGGCTCCATTCTTCTACAATCCTCCAGCCGTTCTATTCAGCGCCTGAGAAACTCGATACTACAGAATACTAAAGAATGCAGCCCACATGAGAAGAACGGTAACCAAATCGTCCGGGCGACTTGCCGAAGTGCACACCAAAGACCAGCGCCAACCCGGCAGTGGCCACCAAACGGAAAACCTTTGGGATTTCGTGTTTTCCATTCATGGTCCTTGCTGAGCTCTCTGATGAGGTGGTCTTGGCACCGGCAATTCGGGGTAGTTAGTGTATCACACTTTCGGCACAGGGCTTCCTAAAGTGCCTCCACTGAGCATGAAACCTGTGCAAAACCGGCCTTAAGCCAGAAACCTCCAAATACAGGCCCGTAGTGCACAGAACGGCAAGGCACATTCGTCATGCGATCGCGCATGATCTGGATACTCGATCTCTGAGTAAGCAAGAAGAAGGCTCCTGAGCTCTTGCACGACTCAACGCCGGCCAGTCGCCAACATGCCCGGACCTATCACCGCCACATCAGCAGGCTCGGCATGCCTTTAGAATGCTTTCTGCTCCCTTTGTCCACACTTCCGGCTACACCTGCATGCGACATGCAGGCTGCCTGTCTGTAAGCAGCATTGAGTATCATTGCATCCTATATTATCTATTGGATACTGTCGGAGCCAGCAGTCCCTTTCGCCTCCACTCGCGGCGTCTGGCGTATAAGCGGGCCCCCCTGCACATCCATCCGTAATTGCATATGCAACCGGGCGGCTGACAGATGCGCGACGTTTCACGAAACTGCTGCCTAAGAGGGCAGAGCACTTTGTTGTGACCACATGTGCTCGAGTACGAACTTGCTCACCGGGTTTCTGCGCGGAATCTCCATGTAGAGTGCATCGTCCTGGCAGCGCTTTCCTGAGCAGGGGCAAACCGCTGGATTCCAGGCTGTGTGTACTTCCATTTCTTTGCCCAGCAGCGCCAGGCAGCTGCACAGACCTCGATGCGCTGCTTGTCCTCTTTCGGAGGGAGACTTCTTGCAGAAGGCAGTGGCAGAGTCGAACAAAATGCCTGTTGCCCGTATCCTGTATCACTTGTGGCAGATTTTCGTAGTCTATGGAGACAAGGTCAATGACGAACTCCGCCGGGTTCACACCTCCAAACGGATAGGGTCATGGGTCATGTGGCTATTGCTTAATTCTTAATGGGCGGCCAGCCGAAATCCCATGATTCGTTTGGAGAGTCCCTCGGTAGTCTGCTGCATCCCAGTGCCACTGAAAGCATCTTGCCTCGTTGCGGTCTTTTCGGCAAGCCAAGCCCGTCATCAACCCTAAAACTCTCGACGCCGCCTTGATCAGCGCAGCTGTAGCCGAGGCCACCTGTGCACTCCACAAGTACGTGGAAGGTGAAGTGGAACGACTTGAGCTCGCCCAGTTTGGCAACACGTAACATGTAGCAATGCAGCGGTCACTTCCGCGAGTCATCAGCAAGACCACGAAGCTGACCAGCCCAACAGTCCAACATCAAACAGATACGCAACTCAGAGACTTCAACCGGTGGCCCATCACATAGTTGAATGGCTGCAAAGGAGCAAAAGTGCTCGGACATGTCGTCTGCGGAGCCACAGAACACGACGTGCCCGCCTGCAGCATTTCGGATGTGTGGGGGGGGCCTCAGAAACCCTTTGTGCCCGAGACATGGAAACAGTGCTTGAATCTCACAGACACGTGGCATAGCCAAGACTGAACAAAGCCATCCTATCTGGGCGGTCGAGTCAGAACGGGCGGATGTGGGGTATCGAGGTTTCAGTTCACGGTGTTCATCACGCAGCAGGAACCACGGCTGGAACAAGGCCCTATCGCTCGGGAGCCCTATCCATGGCTGGTAGGTGGGCTTTGAACAAATATTGAAGAACATGTTACGACATTGTTGGACCAAGGCCTCTTTAAAGCTGACAGGCTACCGTAAACTTGCAACCGTCGGAGTTTCCCTACCTCAAGATGTGTCACAGCTGAGCAGACAGAAGTCAGCTGCCTTGTGCCCGAAAGACTTTGTTGCTGTGGCAAACGAGCAACTTTCAAACCTGGAACATGTAAACGGAACGATGCTCCAATCTTCGAAATTAACGACCTGGCTTGATCCGCAGCGTTTGGCCGGCACACAGAACCTCACCTTCTGACAATGCACAGCACTCCCTTCTGTTGGGCTTTTGGGCCATTTCAGCGGCCTGGTGCCAAGACCAGGGTATCGTCCAGGCCTAGGTTCCCCCGGCCGCAAAACACACGCAAGATCGACCTTCTCGCAGAGCAAGGCCCGGGCAACGAACAATTGCCGCTCTTGGCTGGTGAAGTGAAGCCACGCACGCACAATTCCTGTCGCAACAGCAGAGAGTTATGTTGTCGGTGTAAATCATGCCCAAGATCCAGCACAAGCATCAATTCCACAGAAAAAGATCCAAAAAGACAGAGGTGGGCAGTCCTGCCAAGCGCAAGCTCTTTCAGGAGTTCCACAACTCTTTGTGCCTGCAAGTTGCTAGGGAGCTGCGGCTACGGCCATGCGGAGGTCGGTCGCGACCGGCTGGAAGTACAACAACTGCAGATTTGCAAATCCGCCCAGCAACTTTACGCCTGTGTGTAAAGTATGTAGCGCAGACAACCCAAAACGACTTCGGCTTCGAGTGGACATGTCTCAAACCTGTCCTTCCATTGTGCCATTGCCGGTGGCAACTGGTCTCAGTTTGACACCTTGAGGCCACCATTTTGCTAAGTTCGGGGGCCTTCGAGTTTCAACAGTCATGCCTATAAGGCTTTGGATTGAGTTTTTGCGTTTGTCTTTTTGGACAGAATACACCACGTCCTCCCAAAAAAGACTCCAACTACCGGCCATGATTTGCAGCATTCTGCGCCCTGCCAGTGCCTGGAAGGCATCAAGGCCCGTGGTTGGCTCGTCCACGAGCAATGCGCGACTGCGCGCCCCCGGCAGCTCGCCTGACATCTTCGGCTCGAAAGCACGTAAAGTGTATGATAGTATGTACAAGTATTTTCTAGTGTATACGTATAATTCCGTATAATATATGAAAGTATATCCTTTTGTAAAGTGCATGTTACAATGTACCTTCACCGGCCATACTCATTGAACCGTCATGGGTTCCATCGTGGCGCCTGCGAGGGCGCAAGCCACGGCCAGCCGTCGCTGCTCGCCTTTGGTGGTAGAGCTGACGCGCCTGAACCCATTCGGGTTATTTTTTTGGTTTAGGGTTTAGGGTTTAGAGTTTAACGGCTTAGCGTTTAAGTTTAAGGGCTCATTTGGGTGGCAGGGGGCATGGACGAAACCCGTATTGCAGGCTGGTCTCTTTCTAGCGCTAAAGCCGGAGTCTCCATACCGCCTTGTGCTGATAAGCCAAGTGGGGCCTCAAACCAGGACTCCTTCAGAGGGAGCTGTCGTGGCTTCTTTCCCACATCCGCTGATACCTCTTTTCAGACCGCAGGCATTACCGAATCAGTCCTCATCTTCCGAACGGCACAAATGCTGTGTCAAACGCTCCAACTGCTGCCATACACCCATCGGCCGCCACACAATTCTGGGGCTTTGATCAGCCGGGCGGCCGTGAGGCTGCGCCCGCGAGGCCCACGCGCTGAAGCAAGGCCTCAGCCTCACGCGCTCATCAAGTTTTGTTGAAGCAGACATAAGTGCGGGCAGCGCTTGCGAACGTCGTCCGACAGCATTCATGCACGCCTACCAACCTGTGCCCACCGAGGACTTATCCAGCCGAGTCTTGCCCAAGTGACGGCCCTTCCCGAGGCACACAAAATCACCCGGTCCTCCTCCACAGCCTCCTTTGCACGACGGCCACTCAGTGTTGCAGCAAATTGAAGCGTCTCCTGCCGCATCTGTTTGATGATTTAACGCGGCTACGGGTCTGGGGCCAGCCAAGTCCAACCAAACCGCTGCAAAAAGGTGCAAGTCAGCAATGCCAAGCTGAAGCAAACTCAATCAAGGCAATAGCTGCTCTCTTGCTCTCTTGCCTGTTCGCATGCCGGAAAGCACATGATGCAGTTATGCACATGTTGAAACCAAGACGCTCCCACCATAAGCTCTGGGAAAAAAGGATCGTCCTGCCGAATTTGGCTGCAAAGTGGTAAGGCTTGACGAGAATCCATGTTCTGCCCCGAAAGCGTGGGCCGGCGGGATGTGCCTATCCGTTCTGAGAGGTAGACATCCTGGTCATCCGCAGCCCAAATATCGTTGTCATTGGCTGGTCATGCCCGTACGTACCCGTAATCTCACCCTGATTCATCACCATTACAATGCTCAACATCAACAGTCATGTTGTCGCCAAGAATGCGTGTGACTGTGGGTAGAGTCCCTGTCCTGAGCAAGCAGCGCAGCAGTTCCTGCCAGAGGTGGCTGAAGAAGATGTAGGGTGCTGGAGGACATTTCAGATGCTTCGGGTCGTTTACGGTTCACATCACTTCGAGTCGGCCCCAATTGACATCCTCGCAGCCGCCAAGTCCTTTGGCCACGCTGAGTGTCCCAGTAGGGCTCCAAACATGTCCTCGGCAGTCTCGAGTTTGCGGAGAAAGCTTGCACTTCCGACGCATGATCGTCGGCACCGCAATGGTCGACAGCAGTGTCACCGCCAGCGGCAGCCGCAGCAGAAGCAGCAGCAGCAGCAGAACCCACCAACAATAACACTACCACAAGTACCATCAGGACCATGTTCAGCTCATCTTCATCAAGCCTCCACTAGACACTACGAGGCGGACTTCCAAGCTACAAATGCGCAAGAACAAGAGCGGCAGCCGCAGAAGCAGCAGCAG